>APFE030719377.1:18378-45274 GCA_000404065.3 Pinus taeda
TCTCTGTGCATATGTGTTTTTATGTGTTATGCTCTCGCATTGTTTATTTTTCTGTGATTTAGAATTCGTATGCAGGTAATTTCTGTACGGGGTTAAAACCTACAGAATTGCGTAGTTTTTGCTACCAGAGAACCAACAGCTTAATGCCAGTTCCCCTCAAGAATTTCACAGTTTTTCTGCCAAGCTCCCACTGCTTGCTCGTTTCGGAAACTATGCATATTTTTCCTGCCCATCCTTCCCGCAACCCGGACTGTTCCTCCCAAAAATGCGCAGTTTTGTCCTCCAACTAAGCCAGACCCATACAAACAGTCACTGTCGGTCTAGATCACCCATCTTCATCACCGAGTGACTCCTGCATAGGTTTCATCAGTAGTTCCCAGAGCCTCCATCCCACCTCGCAATCTTGTCACCCCTCCCGGTCACCTGCATCCGAAATTATCATGCATCATTGTAGACTAGGAGGTTTATGAATTTGATGTCATCTCTTCATGAGTGACTGCAAACACAGGTACACAAACATACATGGTGCGATGACGGATGGGATGAACAAGAGAAGCACATGTAGAAGGTTGAATAGATAATGTATGCGATGTGCTTGCAAATGGATGATCATGCAAAGATGTGTTCACAGTCAGACAAATGAGAAAACATGCAAGATGTGTTCATCAATAGACAGACAAACGAACATGCACTTTTCGCAATTGGATGAACCTTTCAAGCTTATGAACATACAAGCAAGGAGTAATGTGTGAATGCAACATCAAGAAAACCAACGACCATCGAAGACTCCGCGCACTTTTCCATGTGGAGGTGAAGCTGTGACACACCATGAGGACATCCATCACCTAGCAGCATTGTATCTCGACATGCACACCAATAGCAGCATGAATTTACCAGCACTGTCATGTCGAGTCATGTCATCCATATCTCTATTGTGGGCCATACTATCAATCAATGTAATGTAATGTGGAAGCCCAAGAGACCCACTTTTTGTATGAATATTCATGTAAATTTGAAAAGTCATGGTCATCAAACAATCATGAGGGTAGTCAAATAGCCACAAGGGTCAGTTTCACCCTTAGCTATAAATACCCCCTCATTTGTACATGCAAAGGGATTTTTCACCTCAGCTCCTCCCAGATAGCCTCGAGAGTTTGTAATCTTTTCTTTGAGGAGTAAGTAGTGGCTCCAACACCCCATTAATGGGGTTAGTGATGTATGGTGTAATAATGTGTCTTGGAAATTTCACTTAATTCAGAATTCTGCTAATAGGCCACCATGTTTTTACATGTATTCTAACTGTTGTAAGACTAATCTGGAACACTTGGAATGCATGTCACTTTAATCTGTTTTTAACACATGAACTCATTCACATATTGTAATACATATATGTTAATGAAAATGTGTTGTATATGTTGTTAACACTTTCTTGCTCGTGTTGGCTACCCTCCCAGACATCAGATAGACCTTTCACATAAAACTTGTTATAACAACCATTGCACTCACATAGACTCATCCACTAAGTGTTGTACATGTTATCTTCCCTTGTGCGTTGTGACTGTTGCATATGTGTTGACTGTTCTTCCGGAAGTTGAGCACGTCCTATTGTGTTGTGTGTTCCTAACAGAGTTGGGGCTTCCTCCCAATCAACTTGGGACTCACTCCCACCCTCTCCCTCTACAGTGAAATAACCATTGACACAAGTGACAATAGAAATCACCAGGCACACGAGCCTCACTTCTTGCAAGACAAAACAGACCACTCTCTTGTGCTAACAAGCAAGAGTTGAGGAAAATCTTTAAGATAATGGAAACCAAGCCATCATACCGGATGGGACTCCCACACCAAACGGTATGAGGTCTAGTTGGGACTTCATACCACGGTGATCCCCGGATGTTGGATGGTCTAGCACCATCAACATTTTGGCACTAGAAGGAGGGCCAGATGACAAGATGAGCCCATACATTTGGGTTGAATATCTTACCCAATGAATAAAACACAATTCGTGCTCCCGGGGTGTTTCTCTCATTTCTCCCTTAATCAATTATTAATCCCTGATGATCTTCTCGATCACTTGTCCTTGTTAAAGTTTGACGGGGAGGACGGAACTTCTGTAACCAAGCACATTTATGATTTTCTTCATTTATGTGAATCTCATGAAATTGATATTGATGAGCTTGTTTGCGTATTCTTCTTCCTCACACTTTAAGGTTGTGCTAATCATTGGTTTCATACCCTGCCACCTTCTTTCATCCATTTCCTTCTCACTTTCCTCAAGGAGCTCCATCAAGCCTTCAATGAGTGTGAACACTAAGATGTCTATGAAAGAAAAACTTGTTTAAGAATGAAGCTTGGAGAATCAATTGAGGACTTTGTTACCCACTTCCTTCACCTATGTCATGAAATTCTTGAACAGTTTGTGGACCTTGACTTCATGAGCCAAGAGTTGAAATGCTTGGTTCATGTCTCCCGAAACGGTGAATACCCTGATTTTCCTTCTTCCTCGACTCTTGTAGATCATGAGACACCTCATTTCTTAAAGAGGGTGCCCCCTCACAACAACCATAAATCTAAGAAATCTGTGCATTGGGTACCCCCTCGCAGCGGTTGCGAAGCTGAGAAATCTGTACAGCATGTACCACCTCGCAGGAGTCACAAAGCTGAGAAATATGTGCAACATGTTCCCAACCCATCTTCTCAGCTGTCTCCTACCCCAACAAAGGAAATTCCAGAATGGTTTAGAAATCCTATGGCAAAAACTCATCCCTCCATTCCACAAGAACACATCACCGTTCATAACCCAAGTCTTGAGTCTAATCTACATCTCTTCCATCCTCCATCATCTACAAGCCATGACTCCTTGCACTATGACTCACTTGAGTGATCTGCTTCACAAGCTAGTTGTGCACACTCTCTTGATTCTCGAGCTGTTGGCTAAAGTTGCAGTCATGTGAAAGGCAATCTCATCATACAAATGAAGGAGTAGGATGGTGAAGACATAATCAATTCCTCTCAAAACATTGAGCCTCCATTCTTGATCGATTCTCGATCTGCAAATCTTGGTGAAACATCATGCACAATCAATTCTTTTGATCAACCTACAGTCTTGGGTTGTCATCACTCCCATGCTTCCGTATATTGTGATGAATGCCCAAGCAAATCATATGATATACTGTCATCTCATGTACACTCTAACTCAAATCTGGAATGCGCGTCAGTCAAAGAAGACATCCATATTGAAGCTTCCTCTACACCTCACTTGCCCGTGTGTCCTATCATTCACAGCGCATCAACATGTGTCAGAGATATTACACGTTCTCTTGATTATTAATCCCATGAGTTATCTCCTCGATCAACACAAGGAAATGAGGTTGTCCACAAGAAAATAGTCTCAACACACAAGACTCTTCCCACTTGTCATCATCTTGTGTGTTGCATGAAGACAACTCGTTAATTCTTCTTGATGAAAATTTTGATGAAGCATGTGATAGAGATAGTTGTTATCCTGAAAGCAGTTTTGAAATTAGTAATAACAATCATCCTCAATCCATGCATCATCTGGTTCACATCTCAAAATGCAATTTTTCAACTCTGGAAAGTTTCAGGACGTGCGAGGGAGTCAAGGCACTTCAAATATGTTGATGGTTATGTTAGGACCTCATGAATCTGGTAAGCCTACCAGATCAAATCAGATCTCGTTTCTCATGCACAATCCGTATATCTTCATGGTTGCACTTGACGTGGATTCCCATCTAAAGAATATTTACTATGATGGGTGTGATATTTCAAAATTTTAGATTTTCACTAATGATCGAATCCACAAGTCTGTTACAGCATGTCCATCTTCATGCACCTCTCTTACATCTAATTCAGGTTGGAAGTGTCTGTCCCTCCTTCAATCATGGGACAACGAAGTTGAGAATCTCAAAGACTATATTTATCTAGAATCATACTTATCAGATGTTCTCTCTCGTAATCATCTCCTTGGTATTTTGTAAATTTCACACGTCAAATCTTCCCACTCATCACACCAGCAATCTCCCTATGTGATGACAAGCACACAACCTATCGTGCGAATCAAGTTACTCTCATTTCACCACACCCCAATTGGTTTCACACATTCACAGTGATGGAATCCTTTTTACAATTCTGTGATTACAATGATGCATGCGCACTTTTTCACCAGTTGTAAGTGGGTGTTCTATCATGTCTAGTGGACAGTGAAATTGGTTCCCTCATTCAGAGCATTTGCACGATTGTTAAAAAAAATTCTTTATTCATGTCAAACTAGGAATCTACCATCTCGACTGACTGGTCTGATTTTTATTCTATCTTGGGTGGTTGTCATGAATTTTATCATTTTCCCAGCATTACATCCAATGATAGTCACTTCACACTCTATGATTTTCACTGTGTAACATCTTTATTCTTAGATTTCTGTCAAGCGAGGCACCTCGGCCTGCATTGATGGCTATGGTAGGCCCTCACTGTCCCTACATGACTGATGAGAATGACCAGATCTATCTATCCGTATCAGATTCCCATCGTCATCCCCTCTCTCAAATCAAGAATCCATATTCTCAAAGATCACGAATCTTTCAAAACAACCATCATGAATTTTATGATCCAATTGTTGAATGTCTGGAATAATCTTACTTGGTGAATTGTGTTGCAAGTAACAAGCTTCAATCCTTCCTTGCACTCGCTAAGAAACTTGGTGTAGAACAATACACACTCATAAGAGGCCTTCGAGGTTTGTTGAAAAATGGTAGTCATGGAAGAGGTAAGAATTTGTGTTGGGTGGTTGTGACAGATTCTTCCACCCACAGGCAAGACCTTCTCTCTACTATGCAAGTTTTTCAAGTTTTTTATTTTTCTGTTGCACACTATTTTTTATCTATTTTAATCACTCATATCTTTGTGACTACACGTTGGGTATGCCTACGGTGGCTTCACTGGAAATTTCATTACATGTAACCCCGGCCGTTTAATGTAGGAATAGGAGTAGTGTTTTCTTTTTCAGTTGTCTTTTCTTTCTGGTTTGCATGTTTGTTTGCTTGTTGACTTGGTTACTTTGCTTGCTTGTTGTTGTTTTCACTTTGTTTTCTTTTCTTACTATTTTTTTTTTTTTTGGTTTGATTAATACCTTACTATTTTTTTTTCTAGAAATATGTGCTACCAACTACTGCATTCTAGATTTTGAATAGAGTATGTGGCTGAGATTTGAAGAAACTTGTGACACTGTAGCACTTGGTTATAACCTTCGGCTAATGAAGTCTTGATGGAAAATACGAGTCGTATGCAATGGAAGTTTTGGTCCAACCATGAACCTATGTCCACATTGTGAAGCCCCATGCCTGTACTCAGCCTTCTGCTCTGTGTGTTCAAGCTCATCCAACCAATAGAAATGGACAAGGGGAAACTCTAAATGAGAAAAACTATGTCAGAGGTTTTACATGCTTCTCTGAAGGAAAAACCACTTCCGCTCTCAATAAGTCGGGATCCCTCTTCTGCCCCAAAAATAAATAAGTACCTATGCACAGTCCTCTTGAAAAATACGAAGGTGAAAGAAAAGAAAGGCTTCCTGTGCAGAGAGGTGAAGCATGCAACTCCACCGTGGTACTGTCTAGGCTTGCTAGCAGTGGAGCAACACCAGAGATGAAAACTTATACTTCGAAAATCTTCAACTTGCGAGCTAAACTACCCTTCCCAAATTTGAAACACTATGATCAAGTTGAACTTTTGATTGCATTTGACTAAGTTGGAAAAATGTGAACCATGTATGTTCATGGGGTAAGTGGGGAAGCTGGAGTAACCTGCACAATGATTCAATACTCCCTGAAATACCAAGGCCCTGTGTTATTAATGAACCAAAATATAGAAGTTGGAGTTCTACCAGTGTGTCGCAAAATGTTGTAGCGGCTACAACCACCCTCCAATCTTTTGGCCTGCACCCAATTTCGGAGCCTCCCTTGAGAGTTTTACTTGATGACTGCACACACTCGGGTTCACCTCTTGAGCTAGTGTGAGTCTTCACACCCACCTTGCTTGACCATTTCACCCAAGTTTTTGCATGTTGATGTCAAAGTCATGCTCGTGACCATGTTTTGGTTATACTCAAAGTCTTTGCTTCTGTGTACTTGTTGTGTTCACTATGAAAACATTTGTCACACTCACACACGAAGCCAAATTCACTATTGTGCAAGTGTCATCATAGTCAACCAATGATCAATCACAAGTGTCGCGCTTGTCGCTTACACCGCTGGTCAATCATGTTGAGTATGTGTGTCTAGATGGTTTTTAGTCGTCTTGTCATCAAGTCATGTAAGTGTGTGTTGGAAGATCACGTATAAATATTTTGCTCATTCACACACTTAGTCTCTTTGTTGAACTTATAACAACCAAACTCCCCTCTGATGGCTAGAACATCACTTTTCCATCGACTTGATCGAATGACACCCAAAACAACGCAGAAGAACCAAGCAAGCCATTTCAAACTGCACTACCTGCAAGCAGATCGATCAACCTTCATGTTGGTCAACCGGAGAGTTCAACCCGGTAACCACCCCGGGACTAATTCCCATCAAAAATTGCACAGAGGCTGTAGACCTTACCCACTCTATTGACTGAGAAAGTTGTATAGACAGGCTAGATAGACACCAAGTGCCCATCCCTGTCTCCCTTAGAAAATTGCATAGTGTTTCCAGCCAGCCCTCCCAACATTTGACCGGTTGCTCACCAAGAAAATTGCATACTTTTCATGAGCGATTCCTCTACTACCCAACAATCTGCTCAGCTTAGAAACTTCGCAGTGGTGGCTAGCAGGCCAGCTTCCTAGCTTCAGCGCAGTTTTTCCCAGTAGCTAACTGATAGTTCCCCTAAGGAATTGCGCAGTTTTTGTTGCCAAGCTCCAATAGCTGACTGTCATTTCCCTCTAGGAATTGCGTAGTTTTTGCTGCCAAGCTCCCGGTAGCTAACTACCAGTTCCCCTCAGGAATTCTATAGTTCTTGCTGTCAGTGACCCAACAGCTGACTACCAGTTCCCCTCAATAATTGCACAGTCTTTGCAGCGAATCTCATGCTGCCCGCTCATTTCCGAAATTGCACAGATTTTGCATGCCCAGCCTTCCTGCAGCCCAGAATGTTCCTCCAAAAAATGTGTAGTTTTTTCCTCCAATTGAGCCAAACCCCATGGACAATCACTATTGATCTGGATCACCTATCTTCATCACCCAGTGACTCCTACACAGTTTTCATTAGCAGTGCCCAGAGCCTTTGTTATATCCCTATACTACTAGTTTAACCCCTATTGTTATTAGTGTAACCCCCTTATTATATTGTTGTGCCCATGTAGTCTCCATATTGTTATTATTGGGCCCATAGAGGCCCACTATTGTTATTGTTGTGCCCATGTAGTCTCCATATTGTTATTGTTGGGCCCATAGAAGCCCACTATTGTTATTGTTGTGCCCTTATATTATTATTGTTATGTCGGCTTTGATTATATTATGACCCCTTAGACTCCTATATATAGAAAGGAGGTCTTGTCATTTGTATCATCCAAGAATAGTTCATTTGTGTGTAATGTAAAGGAGGTTCCCCCCTCGAAGAGGCTAAATTATAAGGTGTTTATATTTCTTTTCTATCTTTTTGTGAGTTGGTTTCATAACATTTGGTATCAGAGCTTTGGATTCTAGGGTTTCACTGCTCCAAACAGGTCATCATGGAATTTTCACTATAATTTTTTCTCTACAAAGTTTCAGAAGCTAAAAAAAACCCATTTGAGAAGCAATCATTCTAAACCTTGGGTCCAAATTTCAGATCTTGTCTCGCTATAGTTGCGGAGATATGATCTGAGGAAGTTAGGGTTTTTGCAAGCTCCATAATTTCATTTTCAACAGGTCATCATGGAATTTTCACTATAATATTGTTCTATGAAGGGTCAAACTCTACAATTAACACCCATTTGAGCTAAAAGCTTGATGAATCTTAGGTCCAAATTTCAGATCTTTTGTCGCTATATTTTTGGAGATATAATTTGAGGAAGTTAGGGTTTTTGCATAATCCCGAATTACATTCTAAACAGGTGACCTTGGGAAATCATCATAACTTTCTCTTTGAGCATCAGATTGAAATTCTATAAGAAGTTACAAAAATAGGATGGACTGTAGTTTTATGTGTATATTGTTTAGATCCGAAGTTCAAAACAATGACACGTGGCACATTGTACAAGTTTGCTCTACCGAAAAATTATATAAGCATGTCATCTTATGAGATTGGGAATAACTCTTTCTTGGAGAATCCAATTTTGATTAGACTGGTGACATTGGAAAGAGGACCTAGAGGACTACTACAGGAAGCCATTTCAAATCTTGGAGAGCTATAATTACAGAGATACAACATATTAAATATCAGGATCTTACAAAATGAAAAAGGAGGAAGAAATGCAACATGATATATCAAAATTATGAGACCAAGTGCAACAAAATTCACTCTCACAAAAAGTAACAAAAGCTAAGATGAATGATTTAAAGAAAGGCGTGGAAGATAAAATGGAGGGTTTAAAGAAAGACATGGAAGTTAAGATGAATGTCATGGAAGCTAAGATGGATGGTTTGGAAGCTAATATGGAAGGAAAAATGGACGATTTGAAGATAGATTTGACAAAGTTAATACAAGAAATGTTTATGAATGGAGAAAAGGTAGTAAAGGAAACTCATGATGAGAAAAAATAGATGTTAAACTTCATTTCATAGATTCTAATGTTGGATTGAAGACCCACCATGTTCCAATGACCAATATGAGGAAGTTTGATGGCAAGGATCCCAGAACATGGATACTACAAATGGAGCAATTTTTCTATCTCCATAATGCGCAAGACACACAAAAGGTACATATTGTAACTTTATATTTGGAACCAAATCAGTTTGTATGGTATCGATGGCTTTGATCGCGTAAACAAATTGTCACTTGGGCAATTTTTATGGAAGAAATGATAGCACACTATGAGGATACAAAAAGAAACACTTTTTTTATCCAATTGATAAATCTCAAACAAAAGATTTCAATGATGGAGCACATTGAGGACTTCCAAAAATTGAACATAAGGGTAAAAGATATTCCAGAGGAGCATAAGATTGATGTGTTCATAGGGAATTTAAAGGATAACATCCAACATGAGGTTCACCTTTGGGAACCTGATTCATTGGAGAAGGCATTCAGGTTGGCAAGAAAAATGGAAAGTAAAATAATGGCAACAAGGAAGCCTACCACTCGCAAGTATGGAAGTGTTGCTCCCCCTAGCCTCCCACAACCTACAAGGTTGACACTACAACAATTGGAAGAAAAAAGAGAAAAAGGGATTTGTTACAGTTGTGATAGAAAATACACTAAAGGTCATAAGTGTTCTGAGAAGAAATTAACTTACATAGATTGTGAAGAGGAGGAAGAAAAGGAACAAGAAAAGTCAAAAGAAGAAGATATTTCCTGAATATGAACAATTGATTTATCTTTTTCAGTTTCTTTTGGTTCTACTGCTAAAACCTCTAAGATATTCGAAGGATTGGCTTCTGCATTGTAAATAATGAAAGAATCCATATCAGAGTGTACTGAGTAGATGGGGAAATTTTGGGGGTTTTCCTGACTAGTTACTACATATTTCATTAATGTTTCTCTGTATAGTTTCTTGGGTTGTTCAAAAACCGATATAGTGGCATATGACATATCCAGTTGAAGAGATCCCTAAAGTTTAGCACCCCAGGATCTTGACAACACCATGCCATATTTGGGTGGTATATCAACTACCACTATGTCCATTAATATTATTTTTGCAGGATATTGAACCAGTGAAACACACAAGTCTTTTATCAATCATAAACATCTCACTTGGCTAGAATCAAACGAAAACAAATCTTTGTATGGTATAGTGATGTCTAGGTCTATCTTTTCCATGACATATTTGGGCATAATATTGTGAGATGCACCTAAGTCAAACATGGCATTGTGAAGAATGTTATCATGTATGTTCAGGCTAACATAGAATGGATGAATTCCTCCTTCCAATGGTTTCCCATTCACTTCTGGGCCAAAGACTAACTCGGGTTGATCATCATAAATATTAACTGAGTCTTCAGTTCCAATAATTTTTCAGTGATCTATTGATTGAGTCCAGTAAACATCATGTTTAGCTAATTTAGATAATGGAACATAATTTTTCATCTTGCCAACTTCTGCTTCTAGATTAAAGGACTTTTCTATTTAGGCTCTTGGATTTTGAGCATCCATGTTTTCTATGTCTTTCTCCCTTTCAGGATTAGAATCATGATTGGTTGGTTCTCCTAAATCAACCTTTGGAGGTTCTTCCACAGTTTCCTTGGAAGGAAGGGAAGTGGAAGGCTTTTCATTGTTTGGTTGATTGTCAGAGACATCTTCAATTATGGGGTCAGGAGGATTAGTGTTTGGTCTAGAAAGAATTTGCAAAGGTTTGTTTATTGTGTTACCTTTTTGGGGTTGATTTGGGACTGTTTTCCTGTTTGTTTCAGGGACATCAATTTTCCTACCTCTTAGATTGTATTGCTTGTGCACCTCAAAGATGGCTGAGTCATATCCCTGCCTAAAGTCGAAAGATTCTCCTGATTGGGTTTGAAACTGTTTAAGTATGTGGGCCTCTTGATCATCTTGGGATAAGAAAACTTCTTCTTCATCATCAAGCCCCATCAAATTGATTTGAGTATCTTCTTCCGGGCCTTCAGAGTGAGAAGCTTCTGCATAGTTCTCCTGGAAAGGGGGTCTAATGTTTGTTCAGGACCATTCTTTCCAGTGTTCTGGTTTTGATTTTTCCTAAAATTAGGTTTTATCCTGGCATTAGTTTGTTGGCTATCCCAAGGAGATTTCCTTTCAATTATCTCCACTCTGACTCCTAGTCTATCCATTCCTTTAATTATGGCATCTAGCTTTTGTTCGAATGGTGAGCTTTCTTATTTTAATGGTATCCTCCTTTCACTCCTAGCTTTGGATCTCTTAGAGAGCAGGTTGGCTCCGACGCTTACTGCTATGCTTTGCATATCTTCCAATGTAGGAGGGTTTCGTTCTCTCAGCTGGAAAGCCATATCAGAATCAAATCCATTAGGGAATTTGATTAAGGCTAAGCCAGGGGGAGGCCTTAGGTCTAGGGGAATGGTGCTATACACACTATTAAATCTAATGTGATAGTCCTGAACAGTTTCTTGTGGTCCTCTCTTGAGGTTCTCCTATTTAGATAAGATTTGAAGGGGATCTTTTATTTTCTCCCATTTGTTCAGGAACTATTCGTAGAGGGCTCTTAGACTGTCTATACTATTGGGTGTTAATGCTCTAAACCAAGTTCTAACATCTTCGATAAGGCTTTACGCAAAAATTCTCATTTGCACATCAACAGTGTCTATTTCATACATTTCAAAATAATCAGTCATTTTCCTAGTATGTTGTTGGGATGTATAGGTTCCAATGCCATCAAAGGATGTGATCTTACTTTGATAGTCAGGAGGCATTGCACCTAGATTAGCTGGCAGCACAAGAGGAGTATATATGTTAGCCATTGCTGTAGGTAGTGTTGAAACAACGACTGGAGTTGGGGTAACAGTGGATGTTTGAGGTGTGGATGGAGGAGTAGGAGTTGAAGTCAACTGTGTAGTGGTTTGAGGTTGACAGCTATGAGGGACGAATGAGGAGCTTGCAGAAAAAAAAGTGACTACAGAAGGATTAGGAGTTCCTTCAATGGTAAGATCAGATTGAGGTGAGTTCTAAATGTCTATCAATTAAGAAATTAGCTCTTTGAACTTCGATTTCTCTGATGAACTCTAGGTCTTGGACTAGGTCTATTAATTCAGAATCAGATGAAGTTTGAAACAAAGAGGTTTCAAAGTACTCATCAAAGGGGAGGTCTTCTAGAAACATCCACTCAACATGACAACATTGAGATCTAAATATGGGTCGAGGGCTAACAGAACTTTCTTGTCTTCTAAGAATTCTAGGGATCAAATTGGGGTTCTCAAACACTGGGGATGGATTAGGGTCAGGATTAGCCCTAGTGTATCAAGTTCTTTCTGAAGCCAGATTTTAGGTATTTCATTTGCAATTTCTTATAAAGACATCAAAATAACTTCTATGAATTCTTTAAGATTCATGTAATCAAAAATTTGTGTTTTTTAAAGATTTGTTTTGACTGAGGAATTGGTATTCCCCATTATGGTCGCCACTATGTTATCACTCAGATTTTCCCTTAGAAGTTATCAAAAGAAGGGACACTCTGAGGTAACCACAAACCAATATTTTAAGTACAGAATCTAGCCAATCTGTACTCAGAGAGGGCTCTCTCTTTATGATTTAGCTTTGTTTTGTGAGATATTAGGCTAGCTATGAAAGCTTGTAGGGGATTTTTGGTTGGATGGTGGAATTTTGGGAATAGATGGATAGAGCAAGGCCTTCAAGCCATTGGGCTATGGAGTCAATCGAATACTAGCTTAACTGGATCAGATCACTTACTAAAGGGAAAACTCATAGGGCAAGGTAGTAAAACAAAGGGCAAATGTCAAGTTCAGGTGGATGAGATGGTCTTAACCAGGGAGAAAGGGCAATGAAGAATCCTTTAGCCGGGGTCAAGATGAGGAACAAAAGAGGCTTATCAACAAAGGGAAATTAAGAATTCTTTGTTCAATTGAGCCAAAGGGATAAACTATGAAGTAAGGGAGCATTCAAGAATTCCCTAACTATGATAGTCTAGAAGAAAATATTAAGAAAGATAAACCTTTTAAAATAGGTTGCAGAAAAGCAAATTCTAAGATATTATTATTTCGTTTATCATTCAAATTTCATGAAAACACATATGATTATTAATAAACAGAGAGAAAAAACAATAATAAACAAGAGATATAGAATACTTATTTGATTTATGTTTGACACAAGTATCCCGTGAGCAATCTTTGCTTTATTCCTTAATCCAGCAAGCCATACAAATCTTGGTACAATAGCACTTCAATCCCAGAATAAAATGTCTATAGAAATGTCTTAGAATCCACACTTGATACTTCGAATAAAGAAGTATTTATACAAAATTTACATCAAAATATCTCATAACTAAATGAGATTTATTCTAGGAAAATAAAATATCTATTTACACAATTATAGAGACAGATGGTCTCGAATATAGTGAAAGATAATGAACTGATTTTTGCTATCCATGTTTTTGTTAAAGGAGTTGGAGGCATTCTCTATGAATCTGCATCTTGATGTTGTTTTAGTAACTCTATGATGGACATCTGATTTGATCTTTTTAACTGATACTCTTTCACCTGTAACTGATACTCTTTACATGTTCATCGGTATTCATCCTTTTTACCAAAATTCACCGTGGTAAATATTTCTATTTACCTCACTATTTACCATGGTAATTTATAGGATGTCAGTCACGTTGGACAACCAATCATCCTTGGGTATTCTTATTCTTGTCAGCTTCCTGTAAATTTCATCTGCTTCTATATATTTTACAAAATTGGGTTGTACTAGGAATAAATGTTTTACTTCATATTCAATGAAAAAGAGGTTCTCTAAACCGTTGTACAACACTTTCCTTATTGGAAATGCCTTGGATGAAGATGAACTAGCTTGACTGTCAGCCTACTGGTGTAATTTGTTAATGTACTCAATCTGAACCATTAACTTATCATTGATGACTAAAGGACTGGGGAGTCCTTTCATTCTTAAGATTTCAAATTTCTTCATGAACTCATCTATATCTTCCTGCATGCTTTGACATCTTCATTCTAGGACTTGCATCAGGTTCCTTTCGGTCAATACTTTCTTTATTTCAAGGATGGTAGCAGTCCTATCCTCAATGTCTAATTGTTCTAACTGTTGCCTGTTTTTGTTGTTCAGAAAATTGATTAATCTAGTGGCTTCCTCAGGTTTCATGCCCAGCTCTTCTCTAGTCTTCTTAGTTTCTTCAAGAGAAAGCTTTAATAAATCAATCCGTTCAAAAATAATTTGGATTGATGGCCAAATATCATTGATGAAATCGATGATATTGGTCCACAATATCCTTATGATCTTTGTTAAAGGCTTGTCAAATGTCAGGTCCTTCTCCAATGCTTTAATTTGTTGGGTCATGCTTTTGTTTTTCCTTATTTCTTCTACACAATTCATCTTGGATATATCATATTTATACTCCAAAGTAGTGAATTTCTCTTTTACATTCTGTAAATCTGTGACTTGGAGTTTCATTTCTTCCATAGACTTAATTAAGTCCTCTGTGCTCTGTGTTGATGTACCTACCTGTGATGTACCTGTTGTCTCTATGGGTGCAGCTGTTGCCAAAGGAATGTTTGGTGCTAAAATAGTTGCCAGTGTGGAAGGGATTTCTTTTCAAACTATTGGCACTATAGTTTGGGGTTGTGTGGTTGACTCACTCTGCCTTGATTGTAATGCTTTCTCCAATTCCTACTATGTTTCCTTCAGTTGCTTGTTTAACTTAAGGACCAAGTCCATAAGTTCCTCTTCATTTTTATTCTCTATTTCTTCAGCAGTCTGAGGGTGAATGAGTGGTGGCAACTTCAACTATTTTCTAAGTGTATCTATGTCTTCATTCTTTTTCTTAATTAAGCTTTCTGCTGCCTTAACATCTTTTGGGTCATGACCCAACTCAATTACTAATTCTTCCAATGATTTTATCCTATTATCTTTTTCCTGTGAGGAGGCTTTCTCCAACTCCAATTGCACTATAGTGTTCCTCGATGAATTTTGCAATCTATGAGCCATCATTGCTTTGCTAGTCAGTGTTGAGTAAACTATCTCACTTGTTTGCTTGTGTAATTCAATCTGATCAATAGGGTGGATGTCTTTAGCCATGACTTCAAAGTCGGTTTTGAGATAATCTGCCAAGGATTTTGGCTGCAGCACCGTGGGCTTTCGAAAACTCATTTGCATTTTTCCCTCTTTGATTTCAAAGGCTGACATCAATCTGGTTTGGTTTGAAGGGGACATCTTGAAGTACTGAGCGTAGGCTTGGGCCTTCAGTTGCTCATTCTTTGCTTTGATTTCTTTAAATTTCCCCTTTATATCTATAATTTTCTCAGAAGAAGACCTGAGAGATGAAACTTCTATACTCTGTTGTCTTTATAGTTATTTCCTTTATGAACTTGAGGGTGTCCCACCTATTGGGAATGTGTGAAAATTGTCTGTACCTTCCTTCCTCAAGCTCTCTGTAGTTTCATCTATGAACTCCTCCTCTAAATAAGGATTTAACTTTTGCCTCTTAGCAAAGGTTTGATCTGTGGGTCTACTAGAAGGGGTAGCTACTTCCCTGTCTCTTTTCAAATTATTTTCCTCATTCAGAGGAGTCTGCACAACTGGGGGATTTCCCATGTTTGTAGGAGCTAGGTGTGGCTGGGGGGGAGCTCTTTCTTTAGAGATTTCAGGCTACTCTGATACCTTTGGCTGTTCTGATGCTTGTGGTTGTCCTGTTTGTCTTGATGTAAGAACACCAGTTTCCTGTGTTTGTCATTGTGATGGCTCTGTTGTGGGAGCACTAGTTTCCTAGGATGGCCTTTAGGAAGACTCTACATGCACTTGTATTTGAGCGACTGGCAATGGTGCACTAGTTGACTAGAAACACACCATGGACTAGAACGATGTCGGGTAGCAACTTTCAGGGTGTTTGATGGTTTGGGTACAAGTAGGTTGATTTTCTACGTATTGGCTACATGCATGAGTTTTTCAGAATAAGGGACAAAAAATGATTATACTTTATTTTTTATGCAAAGTCAATCCTTGGCAGGTTTGTGACACAGACAGGTTGCGTCAGCGAGGATGATTTGACATTTTTTGTCATTTACGGGAAAGCGATAAGTAGGTTTCATCGCATCGCTTATGGGAGGTAAATGGTTTTTAGGGAGGACTGCGCAATTCCACACATCTTTCGACACGTAGCATCGACACTATTTTGGAAACCGCTTACATCGCATGCTAAAGGTTGAAGAAAAGGCCCGTGCGATATGGGCGATAACCGTCGGATCTGAGGGATCCGATTAGACAGTGGTGGGGGTAATGGTGTGACTGATGGATAACAGAGGGTAGGCCCAATATTAATTAAAGGAGTTAATCATATCGGGGGTGATTTGATTGGTCTCTTAGTTATTAGTTAATCCTGGTGACTAATTAATCCTCATTTAGTATGGTAGGGTTTCAAATTCTTAATTAACCACATATTGGTTAATTAATTATGTTTATTGACTTTGTTAAGGTTATATTTAATCGTGGGATGGGATATGTAAATATTTGGGATTTTTATAATAATACGGGCGTGGGTGTTTTGTTTTTGGGGAGTTAAATAATAATACAAGTTAAAAGGTAATATGACTTTGTGGAAATTTAACATGCCCTAAGATAAAACATTTCTGAAAGTGTATTTCATCATATAACATTTATAACTTAGGCTATGTTAGGTTCCTATACCAATAGGTGTCAATTTTCATGATTAACATTGATAAGGCCTAATATGTTCAAACCTTTGACTGGCTGCAAAGGTGTTCCATATTCCATGAAAACAAAAAATCAAAAAATGAAAAGAGGGTATGTCCTAAAAGAAAAATCAAAGGGAAAAAAGAAGGAAATGGTCGAAAAAGAAAGCAAATGAACCCAAAATAGAAAGACCAGGAAAGTGTGTTAGTCCAAAATGCCACTATTGTTCCATTTTTGAAGAATTTCATTGTATGCAATCAGTCAACTCTTGCCACAGCTGATGGATGGACAAACATCTCAATCTTGGCAGATAAGTAGTTAGGTAGAGAAGCAAAGAGTCTCAATAGCTAAATCTGAGCCCTTGGAAGAAATAAGGGCAGACTTAGATAGGATGGCAGCTAAAATAAAAGTAGAGAATCAGGGTTTGCTAGTTCAAATGCACCCAAGCGAGAAAGAAGAAAAAATGTTAGGTATAATAGGTTGGGTAGGAAGTTTGGTGTGGCAGAAGCAGATTTCTCAGCAATTTTGTCTTTTCAGGATAATTCATTTCATGAATATCATAACTGCCAGGGAAAGGTGTGGCTACAAAGTCAAAAGAAGCATGACTAACTTCCCCTCATTCCCCTCCCAATAATCACTTACTCACCTCCCTCCAAGGACACTGGGATCTACTCAGTGCTCCTAGTTCACTTCATTTCATGAAAAAGACTAAGTAAAGCTTTGCTTTTACTTAAATACATTAAAGCCACATTTCTTGTGTCAAAAAGCTTTTGTCTATTATGCCAAAGTTTCCCAAACAGCATAGCTTTTATCCCTTTCCATTTCCCTAAGCCTAAGTTTCACTTTGTTGACTTAGTGCTTTGGTTTGATTACACCTCCATATTAACCTCTAACCCTATTGTATAAACCCTTATATTTCTCCCTATTCCTGTATTACATAAAATATATGAAAACCCCAAAAAAACATTATAAATACCCCGACCCTCGCTAATTATAGACATATGGTAATATTACGGGAGTTAGTGGTTCATTTGGGGTCATTAATAACCCTCTGCACCTAAAAACATCAGAATTTATTTAACATTTGGTTAAATAAATAGCCGGACCCTCAAAACCCATAACCAAAGGTTATATCCACAAAAACATTATAAAACATTGGTCTGTACATGGTGGGTCCGCAAGCCATGCTCTCCTGCAGCTTCGTCATGCGTCGACCGTTGGATCCAATCCCCCAGATCGGACGGCCCGCAACCATATCGCGACCCCTCTGCCTGCCGAATGATAGCGCCTGGGAAAATGGTGGTTTTGTCGTTGTACAGGGGACACGCTTCGCCCGCCTGGTACTATCGCGACCCCTCTGCCCAATACAACCTTTGCCCAAAAGCAGTGCGGGAAATCCCGCTTACCACCCACTCCCCGTTGACGTCATGACTACGTCATCTGCTGACGTCACCCCTCGTCGCCGCCACGTTGTATGCCATATTGTATCCTCTTCATCGCCATGTCAGCCCCACATCACCCGCTACAAGACAAATGCTACGTCATGCTGACGTCACGTGACCAAAACGCTGAAAAGCCCGCCAAACCCGATTTTTTGTTAAAAACACCGTGAATACGTCGTTTTCGTTCATTTTGTTATGTTTTCTCCACACGATAATTGCATGCGATTTTTACATCCAAAACACTGTTCAACCACACAGTTCGCCACCCAGCCAAATCCAATTTGCAGCTCGGTCTTCCAGCTCGTCCAACAACCTGCAATTCACACAGTGAGCCGATAAAAGCAGGTATTTACCTAAATATTGTTCCCGAACCCTCTGTTTTAAGCTTTCCTCTATAAAATTTTCTGGAAAACACCCAAATTTAAGCTTGAAATATTAAAATTGCTTCCAAAAAGCATGCCATTACCACTGTTTTTGCCCAATTTTACCAAAAAAATCCAGAAAATTTCGTCTCCCGCTGCAAATTTCTCCCACTGAGTTAAACTTGAAGTTTACTTTAGCTTGCAAATGCCGAAGGAAAAATACCCTTAACTACTTCTATCCATTGTTTGCTAAAAAACTCTGCAAGCTTTGTTGTTTACAACAATTCTTTACCCAGTAAGTTAATTCTGAGTTGAATTCGGTCTGGAGTTCCTTGAGAAAGGCCCCACAACTATTGTTTTATTTACTACTGTTGCACAAACCTAGATTTCAACTAAATATCACTGATAATTTAGCGAAATGGAGGCCCCTACTCCAGTGGCCCTCAATGTTGCCCCTCTCAATGCTCCACATAAAGAACTTGACTGGTTACCCCTAGCTGACAGGGATTTCTAAATCAAGGATT
Source organism: Pinus taeda (assembly GCA_000404065.3). NCBI lineage: Eukaryota > Viridiplantae > Streptophyta > Pinopsida > Pinales > Pinaceae > Pinus > Pinus taeda. The sequence continues at coordinate 37,198 of APFE030719377.1, forward strand.
TAACTGGCCGTAAATCTCATCTCCAGGCCTTCTGTGAGATCAGGAACAACTACAGAAACAAAGCCGCTATAGTTGGAATTTGGGAGTCCAATATGCCCATGTACTACCTCCCTTGTGTCAATGTTTTTCCTGACCTCATTCACCAATGCCATGCCAATTATGAGCCCACTCAAAGGGTAGTGATGTCTCCTTCTAGAACAGTTCTATTTTATATCATCCCTGAATCTATAAATGAGATGCTGCATTTTAAACCAACTGGGCCTTTGACTCCTCTTTCCATGGGATTCTTACTTGATCAAGGTGCCAAACTACCAAGCTCAGAGATGACTAGAATATCCCAACTGTTTATGAAGCCAGATTGTCGAACTCAACAACCTCCTCCTTACCTAGACTCTTGGTTTACCGAAGCAGGAAAATTTCTTCTTGACATGATAGCCTACATCTTGGGATACAAAACTAGTGAATATGTTGATGAAACCTCTCTTGTTCGTTTATCAATATTCACTCCAGGACAGCCACCTGCTGTCAAATATGATTATGCCACCTTCATTGCTGATAAGATGCATGAGCAATTCATGAGCATGGACATAGAGGGAGTTTTCAAATATACATCATACATATATCATCTGTTTCTTTACTATCAACTAGATAGTTTTCAGATTCCCATTAGAAAACTGGATTCTAAAGGAGAAAGAAGGTGTGTGATATTCTGGACCTCAGTCTTCCACCATGTGTATGAGTCCCCTTACACCTACAGTGAGTTTGTTGATTTATTCATACATCCAGCCTCCTCTTTATTGATGACAACTCCTCCTGCTAGACTTTCTGGTGAAATGCAGAAAATTTTACAGCTCTCCAAGAAATACAGCATAGGTGACTGTTACTTTTACCAGAATCACACTGAAATCCGAATATATGGCTGTGAGTTGTGCCCCTACAAATTGCCAAAATATGTGCCAATGAGACTATTTGCACTGAAATACTTCAGGAAGTTTATCCAAGCAGACTTAATCCATTTCTGTGAGGCTAAGAAAAAGGCACAACTCAAAATAAGAAATCAACTGGGTCCTTTCGTCTTCAATAAAAGGGAAGCCTGGCAAGAGACTGACAATATTTTAGGGCACCAACTTAAGTTGAAACAAAGTTTTTATTGGGCACCATATGACCCCAATCATTTCATAAGTTATAGGAAAGTGAAAAATAAGATACCAGCATATGTTCATTGCAAAATCCATGAAATCCAACAATATGCTAATCAACAAGAATGGTTAGAGGGCACATTAGTTGGGGGAATTGCTGAGGAAGAGAGATTGGAAAGAGATATGAAAGAACATGAAAAAACGCTTGACCTGGACTCTTTTGGACAGGTATCTTTCAAGCTGCCTCAGCACATAGGAGGTGACACATCATTTGCTGGGACTTCTCAGCAACCATCACAAAAGACCAGCACAGGGTCAGCTAAGGGCAAGCAGTTAATAGATTCAGAGCAGGAAACAATGACAGACCAGCTAGATACATCAAAGGAACAAGGCCAAGGGCAAGGTCCCTCAACACAGACAGGGGTGCCTGAAATCCCTGTATTACAAACTCCTCTAAATGAGGAAAGAGGAAAGAAAAGAGACAGGCGAGAAGACACACCTGTAAGTGGATCGGTAAAACAGCAAGGGGAAAAGAGGAAAAGGTTAAATCCTTACTCTAAAGAGGAACTTTTGGAAGAGACAATAGGCAACCTGAGAGGTGAGGGAAGGATTGAACATAAAACTCCTCCAATGATGGACACATCAGCTAGCTCATACCAGCAAGAGCTATAGGGATAGCAGAATGTGGAAGTATCATCTACCAGGCCACATAGCAAGCAACAAAGAAAGCAAGGTTCGGATATTAAGAGAGCATTTACTGAAATAAAGGCAAGAAATGAGCCAATAAGGATCCAACTTTATAATCAATTGCTAAGAATGGCTCCCACAAATCAACAAAGGTTTATGGAAGCATATGATATGCAAGAAGGAAAAATGACCCTTAGTCACTTCAAGCCCACAATGCAGCAGCCACAGTCAGCTGTTGATTATATTAGGACCAATCTAAAAGTTATCTCTAAAGACATCCATCCAATGGACCAGATTGAATTACATAAACAAACTGGAGAAATGGTGTACTCCACCTTGGCAAACAAGGCATTATTAGCTCACAAATTGTAGAATTCATTGCACAATACCTCTTCCCAATTAGAATTGGAAAAAGCTTCCTCCTTAGCCAAGGACAACAAGATTAAGTCCTTGGAAGAAATTATCCTTGAGATGGGACATCATCCCAAGGATGAAAAAGGCATCAAAGCACTAATAAAGAAGAAGGAGGAGGACATTGCAGCCCTCAAAAAGCAATTAAAGCTGCCAATTACAAGGCATCCACAAACCATAGAAGTTGCACAGTATAAAGAAGAGGAGGACATGATGGGTTTAGTAATGAGGATGAATAAGAGATTAGCAGAAACAGAGCAGGCATTGGAGAAAGCAATGAAAGAGAAGCAGGGAGTGTCGACCTCCCAGCCACCAGAAACAACTCCCACAAGCACAACTGCTCCTCCTACAACCACAACACCAGTACCTCCCACTGTCCCAGCAACAGGTACATCAGCCACAGATACTTCAACAGCAACAACAACAGCCCCAGATACCAGCATTAGCATGGAAGAGATGATGAAAGTAATAAAAGAATTAGAACTCCAAATGGAAGAGCTAAAGGAAGCCAAAGAAAAACTGGCCAAGTTAGAGGTAAATTATGATAAATCTAAAATAAGTATGGCAGAAAAAACCAGAGAGGTAAAGGCCTTGGAAAATAAGGTAAAATCCTTGGAGAAAGATCTTACTCTTCATAAACCTCTATCAGAAATCAAAACAATTTTTTGGACTAAAATTGGCCAGTCCATCACTGATCAATGGAGATCAATACAGACGATTCATGAGAAAATTGAATTGATAGAAATCGCCAAAGTAGAGATTCAAAAGGCCAGAGCATCATTGGGAAACATGCCCGAACAGGCCAATAGACTAATTCATTTTTTGAATACTCATACCAAAGAACAACTAGCAGTTCTAGATATCAGGGACAGAACAGGTACCATTTTGACAGTTAAAAAGGTGCTAACCATGAGGAATTTTATACAAAATCTGGAGAGAAAGTGCCAAGAAATACGGATGGAAATAAATGCTTTTACAGAAAAGTTTACAGTCTTGCAGCAAAAGGGTCTACCCAGTTTGTTAACCAGCAATCAGAGACTGTTGACATATGAACAATATGCTGACAGGGTGAATACATATGTTGCCAATCAGATCACAACATCATCAAGCATTTCAGAAGACATAGCACTTCCCTCTGGACAGAGCTTATATGACCAGCTGGAAAATCTGTTCTATATTGAGCATGAAATAACAGATCTTTTTGAAGTCCAGCCCAATTTCTACAGGTATACTAAAGTTGATGAAATATTGATAAAACTACAAAGGCACCAGTTTCCAACAGACCAATGGTGGCAAAGCATGTTAGATGTTTTACCAAGGTAGTTTTAGTTCTCTTTTTGATCATCTGCATTTAATCAAATTCAATGCACGTGCCACGTATCATAAAAATGAGAATAACAAAGGAAGTCACGCCAAAATGCAGTAAATCAGAATTAGCCATAGATGAAAGGGTCGGGACAGCAACACAGGGACGCAAAATAAAGAGGCAGCTACCAGTCGAGTCATTGAGTTAAAATAGTCAAATATATCTGACCACCTAAGGCAACCGACAAAGCAGCAATTACTCCTACATTCATTGCCCACTATTTTCAATGTCATTTACTGCCTTTGTAGAAGTAAATGGATAAAGTTATTGCTTGATATTTTCTCTATGAGATATTTTGTAACTCATTTTTGCATAAATACCTCCCCAAGTGAAGTATTCGGGGTTGGTTGGTAATATCTTCTCTGGACTGCGATGTAACTCTGAGAATTTGCTGAATAAAAATGTTGTTGGATTTCATTATTGCTGCACTGTCTGAATGTGGAATTGATGTTCTTGGCCTTGCTACAGAATTCCTGAGTCATGTTATGGATCAGTAAGTTCATCTTCACTTGTGTTTTATAGTTATACGTTTATATACATCATTTATATTTCATGATCTTAATAATAGAGAAAAAGAATAGCACAAAATTTGTTTGTTTACACTCTGTGTTCAATCTTTACTATTATTAATGTTTTCTTCAGGATCAGCATAAATAGGAATTCTTAACTGCTCCTATTTCCCTGGTTCTTACCTATTGATTTAATACTAAGAAATTCTTAATTGCTTATTGGTCATAATCATTCACTTTCTTTATGTCTGCATATTGAAGGATTCTTAACTTCCCTTCAACCACAGACTCCATCCCATCTAATTCAGCTTATGAATTGTTCCATGACTGATTACCCTGCTCTGTAGTACCCCCCTTTGTACAAAGAAACCACATCCAGCAGTTCATCCTTATAGACTCCATTAGCCCAATGGACTGAACTCCTCATACTTGCAACCCTCTTCTACAGAACACCACCATCCAAAACTCAAAACAAAAACCCTTGTACTTCATAACTAGCCTAAAAAACCTCAGAACAAAGCTAAATTATAAAGAGAGAGCCTATCTGGATGCAGATTGGATAGAATCTATATCTAAAAGATTGGTTAGTGGTTACCTCGGTCGTATTCCCTTTTCTACAACTTTTAGTGAACAACCTAAGTGATAACATCATTGGTGACTCCACTGGGGATCTGAATGATTGTTTATTACTGTTGTCTATTTTCTAAAGCTACATATGGAGCCTGAAGTTAGCCAGGTAGCCTTTGAAACTGTTTTTGCCATACAATTACAGGAGTAAATAAAAGCTGCTTCAGTTTATCTCCAGTCTAGTTTTAGGCTTTAAACAGTTGTCCCAAAGACTTGATTAGTTCCTTTGTTTCAAAATATCTGTAGGAAAATCCAAAGCCTCATATATTTCAAAAGCCTTCCTACAAAATATGGTTAAAAATTGTATTCTTCGAAATATTCCAAGAAAAATCAAAAGTTGATTTAGAAGCTGGCTCCAAAGAAGAAGACGTGTTATACCAGATCAAATTTGGATCCAAATCCTCCACTGATCTTTGAAAATCATAATTTGATCCCTAAGAACCTTAGAATCCAAGAGAATCAAGAAAATCCTGTTGATATAAACCTTAAAACACCTCAGCAGAACCCTATCCAAACTGAGCTTACTACTGAAAAATCACAGGTATTTTCTACCATTACTGTTGCTTCACCTATTTCACCATCAGCATTTCAAACCATCTTTACCACTCCCTCATCTACACCACATATTTCCACTGTTATCCCTGCTCTTCCAGCTGTTGCACTGATCTCTGCAAACATAGTGAATCGATATGCTCCCTTGCAGTTACCTGCTAATCCAGGGGCTATGCCTCAATATTACCATAGAAAAATCACATATTTTGATGGTGCTGGTACCTACACAGTACAACAACATACAAAGAAAATGATAGACTATTTTGAAAATTATGAAATTGATGATGATGATGTCAGAATGAAAATTTTTGTTTAGAGCCTAACTGGTGATGTCAGGACTTGGTTTAGGGCCCTCCATGCAAATACAATCGATGATCCACAAGCCCTTTATCAGAATTTCCTAAAAATATGGGAAAATAAGAAGGACCCCTTACACATATTATCATAATATGAGAATTTGAAAAGAGGTCCGCAAGAAAGTGTCCAAGATTACTGTGCCAGATTTAATAATGTATACAATGCTATCCCCGAGAATCTTAGACCTCCTTCGGAATTGGCCTTGATAAAATTCCCTGATGGATTTGACTCTGACATGGCTTACCAGCTTAGGGAAAGAGCTCCTCCAGGTTTAGAAGACATGCAAAGTATAGCTGTCAGTGTAGAGGCCAATCTGATTTCTAAAAGAAATCGAGCTAGATCTAAGAGAAGAACAACTTTTAAGGAAGAACCTTCTGCATTTGAACAGAAACTAGATGCTATCATAAAAGGAATGGACAGACTTGGGGATAGAGTTGAAACAATTGAGAGGAAATCATCATGGGATGGTCAACCAAGTAATGTTGGGAGGAATCCAAACTTTAGGAAAAACCAGAACTCTAACACTAGAAAAGTTGGTCCTGACCAAAACATCAGACCACCATTTCAAGAAAACTATGTTGAAGCTTCAACTTCTAGTGAACCCATGGAAGACACTCAAATAAATTTGAGGGGTCTCAAGAGTGGGCAACAAATTTTCCTTACCCAAGAAGACCAACAAGCCCACACTTTAGGTCAGTTCCAAACTCAATCAGGGGAATCGTTTGATTTTAAAGAAGGGTATGACACAACTGTCTATGAAGTCCATAAACAGTACAACTTGAGAAGTAAGAGAATAAATATCTCTGATGATAACAAACAAAAAGAGACCAAACAACCTACCAAAGTCAAGAACAATAACTCTTCTACACAAATCCCTCCTAAGACAATTCCCAACTCAAATAGCCAAACTATTCAAGATGTTACAGATGGTCAAGAACCTGATAAATAGTCTGCAGCTCCCTTTCCTCTTAAATAAAAGGCAAATGAGCCTCCTGAAATTGATGTTGAGACGGCTTCAACTCATAACAGCATACCTGCAAAAGAAGTAAGTGCAGAAAACCCAGTAGAAAAGGAAAACCTTGCTACCCGAAATGCAAAAATCCAAATAGAAAATCCTTTCAACCTGGAAACTGAAATAGGCAAATTAAAAATAGCCATTCCACTCTCAGAATTGGCTAGGCATGATGTCTATAGAGAAAAAATCACTAGAACCCTTCAAATCTTAGAAACCAAAGATGCAGTGAATGTCTTAGATGACCAACCAGAATTGATTTTTGGTCCTGAAGTAAATGGCAAATCAAGAGATGGAGGTGTTCCTCCTTTTTATGTTTTATGTGAGTCTGAATATTCATGACAAAATACTTCACAATGCAATGTTTGATTCTGGGGCCTCTCACAATTTGATGCCCAAATCAGTGATGGAGAAATTGGAATTAGACATAACCTGGCCATACAAGGACCTATTTTCATTTGATTCTAGCCAAGTTAGATGCCTAGGATTGATTCAAGATCTGTGTGTATCATTGGTACAATACCCTACCAAGACAATTCTAATGGATGTGGTAGTGGTTGATATCCCACCCAAATATGGGATGTTATTATCTAGATCCTGGGGTGCCAAGCTTGAAGGCTCTTTACAACTTGACATGTCCTATGCCACCATCTCAGTGTTTGGCCAGCCAAAGAGATTGTATAGGGAAACTTTGATGAAATATGTGGTCAACAGCCAATAGAAACCCCAAAAGTTTCCCATTTATTCCATGCATTCTGATATGGACTCTTTCATCTTATTCAATACTGAAATTTGCCCCCCAACTGATAACAAGCTTTTAATATCAGCACAAGAAAAAGTCATGAATGAAAAATCCAATGTTTAGATTCAAGAAATTTCCCTCACCAATGATAATACAGACACAGGGGAAAACACATGAAACTGAAAATCCAAATCTGCCTACTAAGCAAAAGTTTGAAACTCCTAATACTAGATGTAGTCAAGAAGTCCTATGGTATCTAGACTTTGATGGATATGTTAATAAGCTAGGAATAGGGGCAGGAATTTGGATACATAATATGCAATATGACCATGCTGAAGGACATGCATATAGGCTGACTTTTAGATGCACAAACAACATGGCTGAATACGAAGCCCTCCTGCTAGGACTCAGATTGGTCAAAAGCCTAGGGGTATCTAGGTTATCAATTTTGGGAGACTCCGATTTGATTATTCAACAAATCAAAGGAAACTTTATTACAAATGATCTCAGGTTAAGGTCTTATAGAGCTGCAGCCATCGAAATACTCAATACCTTTTTGGAAACTTAGCGTACTAAAATCCCAAGGAACCACAATCTACATGCTCACAGTCTTGCAACTTTTGCCAGTACTTGTAGACTACCATTCAAGCCTAAACATAACTTTACAACTGAGAT
>APFE030719381.1:5004-17323 GCA_000404065.3 Pinus taeda
ATATATAGAAAGGAGATCTTGTCATTTGTATCATCCAAGAATTGTTCATTTGTGTAATGTAAAGGAGGTTTCCCCCTCGAAGAGGATGAATTCTAAGGTGTTCATCTATCTTTTCTATCTTTTTGTGTGTTGGTTTCCTAACATTTGGTATCAGAGTATTCGGAGTGGTAATTATGGCCAATGCATTACAAGATATGTTCGGATTCATTTCTTCTTTCTATTATCCAACTAGATTGGATAAACGAAGCAAGGGATGAATGGAAGAAGGACGAAGAAGTGTCGCTACTCATTCACAAGTTGCAGAAGTTCCAAGTTCAAGAAAATTGCCAGAACTTGACGAGGAAGGAAAAATCATATTGGAACCCGGAGCAGTCACAGAAACAAGAACACGAAAACTACGAAATCAATCAATTTCAAAGTATCTCATCAAAGGGAAGAACTTACCTGCTAAAGATTCCACATGGGATGACAAGAATTTTATATAGAAGCATCAAGAACTACTCAAGCGTTGAGGACAACACTTTTTAAAGGAGATGGACATGTTAGGTCCCTATACTAGTGTAACCCCTTATTGTTATTAGTACAACCCCCTTATTATATTGTTGTGCCCATGTAGTCCCCATATTTTTAGTATGGTGCCCCATAGAAGCCCACTATTGTTATTATTGTGCCTTTACATTATTATTGTTATGTCGACTCTAATTATATTATGACCTCTTAGATTCCTCTATATAGAAAGGAGGTCTTGTCATTTGTATCATCCAAGAATTTTTCATTTGTGTAATGTAAAGGAGATTTTCCCCTTGAAGAGGCTGAATTCTAAGGCGTTCATCTATCTTTTCTATCTTTTTGTGAGTTGGTTTCCTAACACTCTAACCTAAAGGAGACTTCACTCTCCTACCTTGCACCACCCAACCACCATTAATGTATATATATATAAGTGTGGGCTCTCGTACCAGGGACAATGACACACTTACAAGAATATTCAATAAAACCCTTCTACTAATGTGTGCTCAAAATTTACAATGAAAACAAGACTTCTTCAACAACGTCAAAGATGCTTCTACAACTTCTCTGGTTACAAAATGTCTTTAATCAAACATCCAGCTTCATACCTGCCATTGCAAGATGTCATATGGTTATACCTGGAAATGTTTATTGATGCAAGATGCCTTCAAATTGTTGATACCACGAATGTACCAAAAGATTCCTTTTGCAACACTGGTTCATCTTCACTACCATTTTCTTTTGTTAGTAATTTTCTTAACTTTATTTCCGATGTCAAGCTTCAGAATTGTGAAGCATAAATGTTACTTCAGAAACACAATATCACACTTTCTGCAAAACTTTATACAGTCCTTAAGATTAATAAAACTCCACAAGTAAATAATGCAGTGATGTGCAAAGGATATTATTTGAAAACAACGAAAAACACCAGCAAAATAACAAATAAGATGCTCCAATGAAAGATTGATGTGTCAGTAATTTCAGTGCCATGAAAATAAACTTCTACAAAATTCAATACACTTCAAAACTCCAAGTCTTAAATAGGTCACAAAGCTTCAACACATATTTAATAGGGCTTCAGAATTCCATCTAAATATTCCATCTCAAATTTCCATAGATAGTTAAGAGATGATTCTGAGTAGGTTCAGTATGCCTTGGATCAACAACCTTACCTCAATCCACATGATTGTTATATATTGAGTCAAATTAGACCTTGTTGAGATACCTCGGTAATTAGACTTATCTTCATGACCTTGATTTTTGAGGAGAATTCTCTTCAAAGGAACTCACACTTATGCTTCGATCAAACCAGGTCTATTATATTGGAATACTAGTAGATAAAAATCACTGTTAGGTCTAGGATGGGATCAGATTTAATATGTTTTGTTCTAGAATTGGTACATATATGATTTCAACATAACTTAGACTATGATGTGCCAAGTCTCATTCTTTATGGAAAAAAATAAGCCACATACCTAATCCAAGAGGGTTGAATCTGTAATCAAGAAAAGTTGAATTTATGTGCTACAAGACAGATCAAAGGTTGAGTATTTAAGTCCAAACTTATGTGTTGAAAGGAGTCTGATTAGCTCACTTCACAAGATTCACATGATTACACAAATGTTCTACTACAACATGATTCGAACTTGCCCTACCTCAGAGGGTCGAAACCTGAGATACATATGCCTCAAAACATCAATGAACATCATCAGAAAATAATCCCAGATCTCCCTAAAATAGGTCGAATGACTTCAGAAATTTCTAGTGAAGACCCAACAACAATAAACATATATATCACGTTGAAAATTCCTCAAATTTGTTTAGGAAGGAAACCTAAATTTCATCTACAAATAAGCTTCAAAACATGTCTCATATTTTCCTCAAAGGGGGTCGAATGAGCTCAGGAAATGCTCAAAAACATGAAAACCATATCCCAATGGATAAAACGTTAAGCCCAAACAACCTTTAGAACTAGACCTCTGCTTTTCATGCATTGGACTACTCTAAGCTGAAGATAGACACCAAAAATATTGTTTTTGAATGCATCATATCTTCATTGCCTTTCAGTATAGATCAACCTTGTATATATAGAGGTTGAGGTGTCTTATAGAGGGAAATACAACCTATAAAAAGGAAGGGAAGCCAACGTAATTTAGAATTTCAAATTTGAATAATCCTTGGAGCCAAAAATTTGGAGGCAACCACCCTTAGGATTAGATTTCAAATCAAATTATTTTTTTATGAAATTCCCTTGAAAAGTCTCCTTTCATGTAATAAAATTTGACCTCAAAATATTTAATTAAATTCTTTAGTAAAATTCCTTCTTGGCCTCAAGATTTGAGAAATTTTCTAGCCAATGATAAGCTACCACATCATCTCATTTTGGGAACTTTGACCACAGGAAGGGAGCTTCAATATTTAATTGAGCTTATCTCCGCAACTGAGATGAACCACGAGGCATGACATATACTGTTGGAATTGGAATGACAAGGAGAACCAAATGATGATGGTCTTGATCCCAAGAAACTTGATTTTCCATGTCATTTTGATCAACGAAAGTTGGGCTTCTTCTGGCATTGCTTCGGTTAACATCAATGACAACCAATTTTCAACACAAATGGAATTTCAATAGGTAGTTACTACCATGTTCCATTCAAAAAATTAGAGAAGAGTGGATAAATTCATGAGAGGTTGGCAAGGTAGAAACGTCCTCACTTTAGTTACTTTCATGTTCCATTCAAAAATTTAGAGAAGAGAAGTTAAATCCAAGAGAGGTTGGGAAGGTTGCAACATCCTCACCTAGAGCACCTCATATGTGTGTGGGTGAGTGAGGAACTATATTTCTCCTTAGAAAAGAACAAGAAATTATGTAGAGAGATAAAGAGAGTGGGGGTTGGGAGGAGGATTAAGATGAAAAACCAAGACAATAAAGCATTGAAATGTAATATAATTTAAGAAGATAAAAGTGAGTAATTTAAGTAAAAATATTGAAAATAGTTAAAGAAATGGTAAGCACATGCTAGGATAAAGGGGAATAAGGAGAGGTTAAAAGGGAAGCCCCAATACAAGCTCAAAATACTTTACCATAGATAAGATCACTCACGCTCCCCCTTACCACCCATAGACCTTGCTAAGGTTGTAAGGAGGCAGTTACTATGCCGACCTAACCTCCAATGTCCTATTATGGAGATGGGACCTAAAATTTTGATCTTTTTCAAAATTCTCAAAACACATAATAAATAATTCCATTGTTTTCATCTTGTTGAAAACTTTCCAACGATGTAAAATTTTCCTTAATCTGACTTACGAATCAGGAGTTATGACCATTTTAAATTAGGCCCATTTAATCGTGCCACATCACCAATGGATCCCACATGATTTTCCACATGGTGCATACATGGCCACTCTGCCACTATGGAAGAATCCTTATAGAATAGGTTCATCCTCTTCTTAGTTGAAAGTCTACCTACCTGGGAAAAATCTCAAAACATGAACTCAATCTGGAGTCTCGACCCTAACCTAATCGACCCATCCCAACTACACTACCTGCTCAACTTGCTCATCGAGTCCCGACCAACCCAACCCTCGACTAGCAAGTCATGTTGATTGTAATACCACCCCTAACTCATCCCAAAGCCCCGACTTCTTACCAAGCGTCGACTAGCCTGACCCCAAACTAGTGGATCCTCCCCCGACTAGCTCGATTTATTTCCTTTGGTCAAGCATGAACTCACCCTAAAATTCGCCTCCTGGTGAACTCATCCGACCCTCAATCTGGCAGGTCCCATCGACGAACTCAGCATGTGTAGTAAGATTTGAGCGAACTGGATTGAACCTTTCACATTTTGATTGTATGATAGATAATCAAGCATGCTTTCAATGAAATCAAGGATTGGACTCCAAGACCTTTCATACTCTTCTAGCACACCTTGGCCATGAAATTCGTAGATCGTTGCGCTTGTGCTTCCAGCTACACAATGCTAAAGTGTATAGAAGCTTATTTCCAAAATTGTTTGGGATAATAAAAAAGACTCAATTTATTATCTTTCCCATTAAAATATACAAATATGTGCATCTAAGTGCAATTCACAAGGAAATTCATCGGCTCCCAATCACAACATAAATATGCATTCCTTCAAATCACCACAACTCACATACACAGAGCTTATAATTGAATTAATAGTAATTCATGTCAGCAAATTGCATGCATCAACTTAATGAAATAAGCGCAAAGATTCACTTATCTCTTATAATATTGTCATATACTCACCTCTTGACATAACATGACCAGGCATGGTTAGTCGAAGACAACCCCACTAGTCAAATCACCTCAACTATACAAGACCAGTTGAAGTTGTTGGGTCGTGTTATATTCTTTCCACATCTAACCTACGTAGTGAACCGAGGGGTTAGAGGGGGCACAAATCCCCCCCTTTGTTGTGTCGATTGTGCAAGGGGGAGGTCACAGGGGGGGCAGCAGCCCCCCCTGTCTGGGGGGTTTGAGGGGGGACGAGTAGGCCCCCTCTACGGGGTCCGGGGCAGTGCCCCGAGAAAAAAAACTTTGGACCCTATATTAGGTTGGGCGAACCTACCTATGGTTTTCAATCCATGGTTTTGGACACGACGGTTTTCGGTCCATGGTATTGGATGCTTCGGCATGTATAAATATGTATTCTAACATTGAAAGGAAAATAATGAAAAGTCAAGCTAGTAGTCCCAGTTTTTGGATCCTGGGGAAATCTCTGTGTATATGTGTTTTATGTGTTATGCTCTCGCATTGTTTATTTTATGTGTTTTAGAATTCATATGCAGGTAATTTTTGTACAGGGTTAAAACCTACAGAAGCGACTCAAATTAGTCAACTTACCTCAACTGGATAAGTTCAGTCGAATAGACTCGACCCAATCAACTTACCTTGACTAGACAAGACCAGTCAAACGACTCAAACTAGTTGACTTACTTTGACTCAATAAGTTTAATAAAATTTACTCAACCTAGTCTACTTACCTCCACTAACAAGACTAGTTGAACGAATCAAACCAGTGGACTTACCTTGAGTGGATAATATCAATTGAATCGACTCAACCAAGTCTACTTACCTTCTAAAAAGACCAATCGAATAACTCAAACTAGTCGACTTTCCTTGATTGGGTAAGATCAATCGAATGAACTCAACCTAGTCCACTTACCTCGACTAACAAGACCAGTCCAAAGACACAAACCATTCATCTTACCTCGATTAACAAGACCAATCCAGTAACCCATACTGGTCGACTTACCTCAGTGAGACCAATCATTTGAAACCTCTATCTAGATTGACAATCAAATTAAACAATGCTCTCAAACCATACATGATTTAGCCTTTCCTCATCAACTACATAGAGGTTAGCATTACACATTTACCCTAAAGCCAGTATTCCTCAAGATAACATAGGAATTGAAAAGACACAGGAATTCAACTCATTCCTTAGAGGATATATAGAAAGCCAACATTCCCAATCTTATACGAAATAGCATTCCATGCATTCAAAATGGTATTAAAATAGCCCAATAAATATTCATATAGCATTCTCTAGCACATGAGGAATAAGAAACACTTATCTTATATTGGGAATCTAACTCTCCACCCAAGTTTAGACAAGCTGCTGCCAAATCTTTTTGCAATTGTCACCCTCAAGTCAAATTATAGAGCTTAAGGAGGAGTGCTTTGAGAGTAGCAAATTGATGATATCAGCTAAAACATAGTGTTCCAAGGCTACATTGCCTTCACCCACCAGCTGTCAAATTAATCAAATAAATGCAATGAACCACTTCACTCACATAAAGCCATCATATACTCGGGAAATTAAACCAATATCATCAACTAAAACAAGGTGTCTCAAGGCTACACTACCTTCCCCACCAGCTATTCAACAATTTCACATAAGTCAAGGAACACTTCCTTTTATACAAAGGGACTTATAATAACAAAACCCTAACATATTTGGGGATTTAGATACAGAGCGTCTCAATTAATATGTGGAGAGAGATATATATAGTTAATGATAAGGAGGTTTTATCAGTTATGTTACCTTTGAAGGAATGAGAGTGCACTCTTTAGCAGCTTCTCAGTGGAACTTCCACCTATGTTCTCATCCCATCCCCTTGGAACTACCATCAGGTGTTATCGACCCATTAGCCTTGGGTGACTCCACCAATCAAAAGTTGTCAACTACCACAGTCTCCAGTGAATTTATCAGTGTTATAATGGATAGTCACTACTTAGTTATTATCATCCAGCAAGCCTTTTGGGTTTCTCAGTTGGACTATCAACTGAGCTTAATTTTTTATTATCAGCCAGCAAGCCTCATGGTTTCTCTGTTGTGCTATCATTAGAGCTTCTTTGTGATTATTATCCAACAAGACTTATGGGTTTCTTAGTTGTGCTATCATCAGATATTCTCTATGATTCTTGGCCAGCAAGCCTCATGGGTTTCTCAATTTTGTTATCATCATATCTGTAACCATCTTCCTCCCACATCTACCCAAGTATCCTTCCAACCGGGATAAACATGCGATGAGAGGCTACTTGATATTATTCAACCTCCTTGGTGACCTTAAGGAAATGGAATCGACAGAAACACTTCAACCATACCTTCCACATCACCAATAACACTCCCAGGAGGCATCCTGCCCATGGGTCCCACTAACTTTTTAGACCTCTTGACCTCTGTATAATCTCATTCTATGGGCATGCCAGTTTCCAAGGACCTCTGGACGCTCTCACAAGCATGCATTCCTGCGGCCAAGGAATTTTTCCCAACAAACATATGCTAGCGTCCGCAGAATTTAAGGCACTTTTCTAGCCCATAATTCCAGCCACTGCCCAGAACTTGATGTAACTTCTAGAATCCATCAAACACATGATGACAAGACTAATAAACCAAAAAACAGCCTTAGGACTAGGCCTGACCATCCCCAACCGAGACTAACATTATGTCAAACACTTCTAATTAATGCAATATACAGGTGTAGGATACAAGACAGAGCATGAATGATTGAAAACTCTTATGAAACATGACAAGAAGGATCATCACCTTCTCCCATGAATTGTTATGACATCAATTAGGTCTTGCATCCATCATTTTAACCATTACAAGTAAATACATGAAATAACTATGACATGAACCAGTCAATTAACCATGCTTATAACCAGCATAAACCATGGAAATAACAGAGAGATAACAACCATTAAAACCACATACAAACAAGTATAAAAGCAAGAGAAATTATTTTTTATTAATCATTCGCAAATCCAACCAGGTTCGTTACTTCCACGTACCACCCAACCGTAGACATGGCTGAACCAAATATTTCTTTCATCGAGTCACCCTCGTGCCATATTCCAAGCATGAATGTGGGATCTCATGGGAAAACCAATCCAAAAACAACCAAGGGAATCCAGAGGTTAAACCACCTCCACCCTCACCAAACTATGATCACACCAAAATTGGTGCTCCAATTACAAAACCAAACCAAACTTCAAATTTCATCCAGAATCCATCACTATCCTTGAGTAATTTTTCATCTCCTTGTCTCTCAGGCTTTACCATAATCCAATCCTAGATCACTAGGCCCTAAACCGAGACACCAGTCTCTCAGGATTTACCACAATCCACACTGGATCACTAGGCCCTAAACTGAGACTCCTCCCTTAGGTTTTACTGTGTATCCTGCCAAAACCAATCAAGGGATTTCTAGGCCTTTGGGAATGAACCTTGAGACCACCTTTACCCCGGATTCCGAAATCCATCTATCAATTCCAAAGCTCAAAACTGAGATTAACATACCAACACACCATGGCATCTAAAAAAGGCAAGGCTAGGCTGAAAACCATTTTCATAACCCAACAAAACCATGCCACCGACAGCAGAGAACTATACACCAACATGAAAATCCATGCATGTCAAAACCAGCTAAGAAATCACACATACAATATATTACCTGCAAGTATTCCTGCTAAATTTCTTGATCCTACTATTCCTTGCTTGATCTTTGCTTTGCTTTCCTTTCCTTGTCCTTCCTTTACTTGATTTTCCTTTTCTTGCTCCAAAGATAAACTTGAGCAAAAACTTGAGCCAAGAGCCCCCCAACTGATCCTCATAAGCATTTTTTTCAATGAGGCCTCAATTTTATTCATTTTCCATTATTTTCCTTCATTTTTCTCCTCACATGAAACCTGTGACCTTTCTTTTCTCCTATTTTCCATTATTTTCATAAATAAATGTGCCAAAAATTCCTTTTTCCTTTTTAATGCCTTTGTCAATTTCCTTAGCCATAATAAATCGAATGAACACCCACACCATGATGTCCTGCCCAACATTTAGCTTGGAATAAGTATCCCTTACCCGTGGTCTTATTTTTCCTTTATTAAGTTGTATTACATGGAATTTTCACCAGGGTTGTTACAGAAACCTCCCCCTTGGGGAACACCACCCTTGATGTTAAACCACACCAAGATGTCAACAAAAATGCTGAAAAACAAACATATTTCCCATGGATCTTTACAACTTAGCTCGTTGCAGTATTTACAATGAATAACCTACTCAAAACAAAAACATCATGACAACATGTCGCATACTAGAGATTTATAACACAGCTCATTACAGTATTTACAATAAGCACATATACATATGCACATTTTCTAAACCAAAAAATAAAAGGATATGATTCTCGTATTATTCAACAAGGGAATCCAGAGGCTCACACCTCCACCCTCAAAGTAATACCAGGATTCACCTCCTTCTCAGGAAGTCCAAAATCCACTGCCATAGTCAAACTGCATCCAATGTTCTTATGCCACTTGTCCTCTTAGTGAACAGTTACCGGCTCATTATTCTAGGGTGCACTCACAATGTGAATTTGATTCCATATGGAATTTCTAATGACCAAAACAAATATATCACTGACCTTACCTTCTAAGTCCAAAATCCACTACCACAGTCAAACTGCATCCAATGTTCTTGCGCCATTTGTCCTCTTAGTGAACAGTTACCGGCTCATTATTCTAGGGCGCACTCACAATGTGAATTTGATTCAATATGGAATTGCTAATGACCAAAACAAATATATCACCGACCTTCCCTTCTCTGCTACACAATCCCTCGGGCAATCCAGTCACCCCTTCCATGCAGTCACTCACCTTCCAAGTTCCCTAGCATCCCCTATCCTGAAAAATCCATCCCTTGGCAAGGATTACTCGCATCGGAAATTCAAACAACCAAGGCATATACCTGCCTCAAATCATCATATTGTCATAGCATGCTCATGGTAATAAATGGAAACTATTGGGTACCAGTGTCCCACAGTGGCCCTGCTCCTGAAGTGCTTTACTAGCATATTGTTGTCTATTTTAATTTCTTTTGTTGTTGTTGCTAACTCTTGCAATCGATTTCAACCACCCAACTAGGCATGTTCTTGCAATCATGTTCCAAGAACATAATTTCCATTAGATTCAAAATAAATTGAAATAACTTTACATCATACCTCATTAGTAGCTCGTCAATAAGGTACACTTGTGATCATTTTTACTTCATGTCACAACAAGTCAAACTAGCATCTTTGATCAAATCATCATGTATAAAAATATCACATCATGTTAGCTCAAAACACAACCATCATAGATCAAAATTATAAATCACATGTAACCATCATAAACCATAATCATAGATCACATGTAATCATCATGGACCAGATTCATAAATCACATGCATAATAAAACTGAAGTAAAATATTGATACTTTTCCTTTAATCAATCCTTAGATTCTACCTTTTTCCTAAAAAAAAATTACGAACTCTAGATTGGTTTCCGCACCCGACAAACACCCAGTGCCTTCTCCTCAACCATGTGCACATACACATAGTGTGCATCACACGCATACAGCCACACATGACATACAACGCCATGAAATGCATGCACCTACACCAAACATACAACTCAAAAACCTACACCCAGTGTACAACACAACATAATACATACGCCTACATCTAGTGCGCTCCACCACACAATACATACACCTACACCTAATGTACAAAACAAGACATATACGTACACAGGGTACAACACAACGTATACACATGTCATGATACCACGACTACACCATTCACATACATAATACCGCATGTACACAACAAAACATGTACGACATACACATCATAATGCACGTACACTAGTACCATATGTACAACATGTACACAGTGTCACCTATACACTGCACCACCTGCACAACATGTGCACAGCATCACATGTACACGGAACTACTTGCACAAGGTATACACAATGCCACATGTACATTGCACCACTTGTATAACGTGTACACAATACCACATGTGCATAATACCACATGCACGACATCTACACGAAACCAGATGTACACAGTGTCACATGCATGACATGTACACAACACCACATGCACACATCACCAAATGTGCAATATGTACATGGCACCACATTCTCACAACACCACTTGTACAATCATGCACACAACACCATATGTACATAGCACCATACGTACAACATGTACACAACACCATATGTGCATAGCACCATATGTACAACATGCACACAACACCATATGTACATAGAACTGCATATACAACATGTACATAACACTTTATTTACACAGCATTGCATATCCATCATGCACGCAGCACCATATGTACACAACAATTCATATCCATCATGCGCATAGTACAATATGTACACAACACCACATATCCAACATGTACATAGCACCATCTATACCAAGCACTGCATATGCAACATTCACACAACACTGTATGTACCACCGTGTACATAATCATTACATAAACATGCACACACACCATATAGTACAACACCACATACATAACATCACAGATGTAACATGTACAGCATATACAACATATGCACAATAGTAGTACCACACATCCAAAACCACTCTCTCTACCAAGCAACCTTTCTTCCAGTATCTCTCAGATTACATTGTTTTCAACATGCCGCAAATTATGTTGTTTTGCAACATGTCGCAGATTACGTTGTTTTGATTTTGCTAATGTATCTCTCAAAATTAGCATGTCCATAACATAAACATATACATAATATAATCACATAATATCAATACATATCCATGTGATATTGGCCTCTTATATTTGTCATGGCTACTCTTCCCACTTGATTCCTTATAAACCAGGAACCTCTTTCAAGCCCTTCACCTGCATAAGAAATCATTCCTCCACAAGAATGATCCCTGACAACCCTATCGGACAATGACATAGATACATGGATACATACATATATATACATAAAAATTATCATAAAACAATCATGATCCATGACGACCCTCTAAGACACAACATACATGCATACATACATACATAGATGTACATATATAAACATCAACATAATCATGATCACAACATAATTACTAGATATCATAAGGCCAAGATTAAGAGAACTCCCTTTATGCGTGCAACACATGCACAACATCGTGAACAGTAATTCCCAATATAGCCAAGGAATATGACGTCTCCAATCCATTCACCTTACCTTTCTTGATTTCCTTTCCCATGATTGTTCTATCATCGTCCATTTACACCAATGGACCCAACCATTCCAATCGATTGTCATATTATTACCTTCCGTTGCGCTTACTCATGTATTGAGCTTCATCCAAGCCTTACATCACTTGTGGGGTACCACACAGCTCTCCCCAAGATCCATTAACTTCCTCCTCCCCCAACCAGTTCTAAAGACTCTTAAAACAATAAAGCCAAGACAAGAAACAAACAAGAA
>APFE030719381.1:18538-52242 GCA_000404065.3 Pinus taeda
TCATATATATCGATTTGAAATCAACCTTTACCAAGTTTAACAATCATGTCATAATCCATGGTCAACTCATAGTCATTAGACATAATGCCACAACTGTCACCTAATACAGTCAAGTACATATCAACTGCCTCAACACGTATGTGTGAGTAAAACCAAATTAAAACAAGATCATTTCTTGATGCAATCTTATAGACACATACGCATATCATGTGATTAGTCAAACATTCAACAACAGATAGATGACATAATATACACCAACACTCAAACACCAAATAGATGACATAATCAAACATTCAAGCACAAAGTAGACGACATAAGCAAGCTCATACCTTAATGTATCTCAGGGGAGGCTATCTTGTCTACACATTCAAGCTAGGTTAGCACAATATAACTTCACAACATGTCAACTCAACCATAAATAAGGTCATGATATCCATAATAGTCACTAGCTAACATGTTCACATCATAAGCTCATGAATATTTTTTGTTCATGCATAACAATCACATATGTACGATCAACTTAGATTAGTACAACACAATGTCACAATAAGTCAACTCATACCTAAATGTCATAACCCTAACCATATGCATAGGCAAATCCAATTTAGCATGATACATATAACATAAATATCTTAATGTAATACCACTAATCATCAAGTTACTAGCATATAACAACAAGAAGTTATATATCATGCTCATCAACAACATATAACCTAGTCATCAAGCTAACTATCATGTATGTAACAATAACATCAATAGACGTCTACAAACCCAATGTATATAACTATAATGCATCTAACAATCCATTAACTAACATACCTACATGCCCAACATACAAACATGTATGATGACATGCTCTTGCCTCAAGGTCCAATGTTTCAACTTCACTTTGATGGTTTGCATCTCATGCTCTATATAGGCCAACACATCAGCATCATAGAAACCAATAGCCTCGTGATGACCTCAATGCATACAATGACCTCATGCACAAAATCCTTCACCATGATAATGCATGTATAACAACATAGAGACATTGACATGCATAACAAATTCATATACACCAATACACTCATGACGACACATCCCACAACAACACCATCAACATTCACATGGATACATCACTATAACCATGATCGACACCATGAAAATGCAACAAGAACTTGGACTACAAGCATAAGAAACACATATGCAACCAACATGTATGCATGACAAACACATTCACCCAAGGAGAGCGCAACCATGCTCTGATACCAATCTGTAACCACCCTCCTCCCACATCTACCCAAGTAACCATCCAAACAAGGTAAACAGGAGATGAGAGGCTACTATGATATGATTCAACCTCCTTGGTGACCTTAAGGAAATGGAATCGACAGAAACACTTCAACCATACCTTCCACATTAGTAATAACACTCCCAGAAGGCATCCTAGCCACTCAGGCACCTTGCCACTGACTTTTTAGACCCCTTGACCTTTGGACACTCTCATGCTATGGGCATGCTAGTGTCTAGGGACCTCTAGATGCTCTCACAAGCTTGCATGCCTGCATCTAAGAACTTTTCCCAGCAAACCTATGCCAGTGTCCGTGGAATTTAAGACACTTTTTTAGCCCAGAATTTCGGCCACTACCCATAATTTGTTGTAACTTCCATAATCTATCAAACACATGATGACAAGACTAATGAACCAAAAATAAACCTCGGGACCCAGTCTGATCATCCCCAACCGGGATTGGCATTTTGTCAAACACTTGGCATCAATGCAATCTACAAGTCTAGGCTACAAGATAGAGCATGAATGACTGAAAACTCTTATGAAACATGAAAAGAAGGATCACCACCTTCTCCCTTGAACTTTTATAACATCAATTAGGTCTTGAATCCATCATTTTAACCATTAAAAGTAAATACATGAAATAACCATGACATGAACCAATCAATTAACCATGCTTATAACCAGCATAATACCATGTAAATAACAGAGAGATAACAACCATTAAATCCACATATAAACAATTACAAAAGCAAGAGATCTTAGCTTTTATTAATCATAGGCAAATCCGACCAAGTTCGGGACTTCCATGTACCACCCGACCATACACATGGCTGAACCAAATCTTTCTTTCAGCTAGTCACCCGTGTTCCATATTTCAAGCATAAATGCGGGATCTCACAGGAAAACCAATCCAAAAACAACTAGGGGAATCCAGAGTTTAAACCACCTCCACCCTCACCAAATTGTGATCAAACCAAAATTAGTGCTCTAATCACAAAACCGAACCGAACTTGGAATGCCATCCGGAATCCATCACTATCCTTGAGGAATTTTCCTTCTCCTTGTCTCTCATGCTTTACTGCAATCCAATGTCGAATCACTAGGCTTGAAACCGAGACACCAGTCTCTCAGGATTTACTACAATCCATACTGAATCACTAGGCCCTAAACCAAGACTCCACCCTCAAGCTTTAATGTGTATCCCAACAAAACCGGTCAAGGGATTCCTAGGACTTTGGGAATGAACCTTGAGACCACCTCCGTCCTGTATTCTAAAATCCATCCAGCAATTCCAAAGCTCAAAATTGATATTAACATCCCAACACACCATGGAATCCAAAAAAAGGCAAGGCTATGCTTAAAACCATTGTCATAACCCGGAAATACCATGCTATCGACGGGAAGAGAACCATACACCAACATGCAAATCCATGCATGTCAAAACCAGCTAGGAAATTACAAATGCAATATGCTACCTACAAGTATTCACGTTGAAGTTTCTTGATATTGCTCTTCCTTGCTTGATCTTTGCTTTCCTTTCCTTTCATTGTCCTTCCTTTACTCGTTTTTCCTTTCCTTGCTCCAAAGCTAAACTTGAGCCAAGAGCCCCCCAACTTATCCTCGGAAGCCTTTTGATTAATGAGGCCTCTAATTTCTTCATTTTCCATTATTTTCCTTCATTTTCCTCCTCAAATGCAACCCCTGACCTTTCATCTTACTTTTCTCCTATTTTCCTTTATTTTCATAAATAAATGTGCCAAAAATGTCTTTTTCCTTTTTAATGCCTTTGCCTTTGCCAATTTCCTTAGCCATAATAAACTGAATGAACACCCACACTAGGATGTCCTACCCAACATTCGACCTGGAATAAGTGTCCCTTTCCCATGGTCTTATTTTACCTTTATTAACTTTTATTATGTGGAATTTTCACCAGGGTTGTTACAAGATCTTATCTTCTCCCTAAATTTATCTCAGTCCTTATATCCTTCTCTATCATCTCAATGAATAAGCTTGATCACAAGGAGCCTCTTGGCCTCCCCTTATTTTTTGTTCCCTTATTTGCATGTGCATATGTGAATTGTGCATCATTCTTCCCCTTCCCCCCCTTCTCGACAAGAGGAAGAAAAATCATCTCCCTCGTGAAAGTCCTGCCACTATACAATTGCAATCATCTACAGTTGTGTGGGAAGACCACCTCTATCATTTGTCCTTCTAGCTCAGTCATGGTGGTTCTATTTCATGTGTGGTTGTGGGGATGATGTTACACCAACTCCCCCTTCCACTTCTTTTTGGTTGACTTTGGGTTATCCCACTTACTAGTGAAGCCCATCCCTCTTGATTTTTTTCCTCTCTGCCTTATGAATTTATCCAAGGCATGCATGGCTCCTACATCCTCTTGTCCAGGTCAATTAATTATATAAGTAGCCCCATTTATGGCACACAAGTCGACTCGTGACTGATGCCCATAACTGCTTCCTTAAACTCAGGAGAAACCTCCTTCTTTAAACTCTGGAATGAGTGTCCCTTTCTCTATGGAGCCTTTTCATTTTGTTTGGAAAAATAACTATAAGGAATTATTTGCAATGTTGACAAGGGTAATTAACCCATGGGGATGTCACAATGCCAAACTAGGGGGTGATGCATGGATTGGAATTCAAAACCTTTTACACATGGTGTTAGGTCTCTATAATACTAGTGTATTTCCCTTATTGTTATAGTTAGTGTAGCCCACATGTTGTTATTGGTGTGCATGTAGAAGCCCACATATTGTTATTGTTAGTGTAGCCCACATGTTGTTATTGTTGTGCCCTTACATTATTATTGTTATGTAGGATCCGATTATATTGTGACCCCTTAAGCTCCTATATATACCAAGGAGGTCTTATCATTTGTATCATCAAAAAAAATTCATTTATGTAATGTAAAGGAGGCTTCCCCCTCGAAGAGGCTAATTTTTAAGTCATTGATCTATCTTTACTTATATTTTATGAGTTGGTTGCATAACATTTGGTATCAAAGCTTTGGATTCTAGGGTTTCGCTTCTTCAAACAGATCATCCTGGAATTTTCGCTATAACTTTTTTTCGACGAGGTTCAAAAGGTGAAATTACATCCCCGTAAATCTGAAATATTGATGAAATTCATGTACAAATTTCACATCTTGGTTCGCTATATTTTTGGAAAAATGACCCGAGGAAATTAGGGTTTTTGCAGGCTCCAAAATTTCATATCAAACAAGTGACCTAGGGAAAATTGTCATAACTTTCTCTCCGAGCATTGGATTTAAATTTCGTAAAAAGTGACTGAAATTGCATGAACTATAGTTTTTTTGGTATCAATTTTAGGGTTGAAGATCAAAACAGTGACACGTGCCACTCCATACAAATTCACTCTATTGAACTAGTCTATAGTAAGGTCATCGTGGGAGATTGGGCATAACTCTTTCTTGAATAATCCAATCTTGGCCTAAATTTTGGGGTTGGAAATAATACTCATATGGATACCAAAAGATGAAATTTTAGACCTTAGAGATCTGAAATTACATAGATACAACAGCTTCAATATCGAGCTACTAAAAAGAAAGAAAAAGGTGTGTATTTTTTAAAATTTTGCATAACTTTTGTATGAAAAAACAGTTTGAAGTGATTCAAAGGGCATATTGAAGCATACATATCAATATCTAGTTCTAAAATTCCTCCCAACAAAAGAATTATACACCCATTAATCCCTCATAAAACTCTATTATGACTCATGAAGAGGAAGAATCGCAACATGACATATCATAATTACGTGACCAAGTGCAACAAATTTCACTCTCACAAAGAGAAACCAAAGATGAACTAAAAAGGGACATGGATGGCTTAAAAAGTGACATGAATGGTTTAAAAGCATAAATAAAAGGTGACATGAATAAGACATGGAAGGTTTGAAGGAAGTTTTAACAAATTTACTAACAAAAATGATTCCTAATGGAAAAAAGGTTGATCCGAACTTAAACAGGAACACAAAAAATTACAGATATAATCATAAATAAAGAGATGCAACAAAAAATACTTCATTTCATTAATAGAAAAAAGTATTGAACTATGCTTACAAACATAATGGAAATAAACTAGTTCGGGCGATGGTAGCTTATCTCTGAGAAGATATGTGGCGGCTACATGCCTCTGAACTGTGTTATAATGAGGTTCAAGGGCATATTTATAATTGAGAAACAAGATAAAATCCTAAGCAAACAAAACCCTAACCCCAGGAGATGTAACCCCAAGAGTTTGTGGGCCCCATTGGGCTTAGTTCAGCAGCAAACTTTCTGGGATCGTAACTTGGTCATATTATCTCCATTTGGCATGTACGATACCTTGTTGGAAAGGTCTCTCTGAGTACTACAACATTTACAACTATACATTTGGGCCTATGGTGGATCTCCAAAAAACATTTTTTAGGGGGTCAAAATTGCTCCGAAAGTTTAGGACTTGAAAAATTGCTAAAAATAGTAAATGTTGAAATAAACAAGGAAATAGATGAAACCATCTAGAGGTATAGGTGGAATAGGCGGGTGGCTACCAATATCCACCTAGATCATTCCTCCCCCCTAGGAAGTAATGGTCCCCATGACGTGTAGAGCCTCCAGAGGTGAGGAAATTTTTGTTGAACGTGGTCCATGGTGAACCACTTGCCCTGGTGAAGGATTTGGCATGCTTAAACAACTTGATATAGTTGGATCCTCTGTTGGCGAGTGTTCTTGATCTACATGTCTATGAGTTGATCAATTGTTACATGTTCCATGTAGTCTGGATTGAGCTCTATTGGTGTGAGTTGTTTGAAAATGTTAGATGTGTCTAATGATGGTGGAAAGTATGTTCAAAGGCGGTCTACATTGAACACTATGTGCAAACCAATGAACAGTGGGATGATGAGCTTGAAGGCATTGTCACCGATAGCCTTCGTGATGGTGTATGGCCCATATAGAAGCGGGCGAAGCTTATGGTGGGGTCTAGCGAGGGACTCCTTCTATAAATGTAGCCAAACTTTGTCACCCACCTAGAACTTGTGCGACACGCAATGCTAATCATTGTGATGCTTATACTTAGCATTGGATCTGTCCAATATATCATGGACCTGCTTGCAAATGTGTTGAATGAGATCAATGAATTTGTTAGCCTTGTCAACTTTGGACTGGACGTGAACCGAATATGCCTGAGTGGTTGTAAATGGTATGGCCACATCAATGGGACATAATGGCTGAAATCCCAGCCCTACCTGAAAGGGGTTATGGCTCGTTGAGCTATGGAGAGCTCAGTTGTAGCTATGTTGGAAATAGGGGAGACTATCATCCCACGTGTGTGGATGCTTCAAATTATACATGTGCAGAAAGTGTACAATAATCTCGTTGACAACCTCTTTTTGGCCATTAGTTTGGGGATGGAAAGTGTGGACTTAGTAAGTTTTGTATCCAACATAGACCAGAGACTTGACCAAAATGCACTCAGGAATCTGTTGTCCCAATCTGATACAATGGACTATGGGATCCCAAAGTGTACCCACACTCACTCAAAGAACATCTTAGAAATGCCCTCTATTGTGATACTCTTCTTGCAGGTCACCATGATGGCCGTCTTAGAGAATCTTTCAACAACCATGAAAACGTAATCATTGTCGCACTTAGTAGAAGGAAGTCCCAACATGTCATCCATGGAGATAGATTCCCAAGGCTGTCTAGGAGTAGGTGGAGGAGTATATAGGCCTTTCTTCTTTATGGTTGGTTTGGCAATGGCACAGGCAGTGCGGGACCTAATGTACTTCCCAATATCCTGGCAAAGTTTCGGCCAATAAAAATACTTATGCAATACTGTCATTGTTTTCTCTAGTCCAAAATGTCTAGCGACACGACTATAGTGCACCTCCGAAATCATCTTGGCATGCTCACTTGAAGGAACACATATGTGTCCCATGTGGCATAATAGTGCATCTTGAAAGTGAAAATTTGGAACTTGATTTCCTTCCAGGAGTGTCTGGTATGTGCTGTCAAATTCTAGATCGCTCTAGTAAAGATGCAGCCACCCCGAAGTCTCATGCTCACATGAGTCGAGCACAATGATCAGCGCCATGAATGGTGGTTAGCTAAGGGAACTAGTGACATTATTGGTGTTTCCCTTCTTATACTTAATTTTAAAATGGAACTGTTGCAGGTAGGTTGACCATTTCTGATGGTGATCATTCTACAACTTCCCTTATGTCTGTATGAACTACAGGGGTCGGTGGTCTAGGTGGATGACCATTTCCTTCCCCATAATGTAATGCTTCCATTGATGGTAGGCCTGCACAATGGAATACATTTCTTTGTCGTAAGTGGGATATTTTGGAATGTGTCTGAAAGTGTTTCACTGTGGTAAGCCACTGGATGCACCTACTAAGTAAGAATCACACCAATAGCTTAGTTGAGGGTATCTGTCTCAATCTCAAATGGTTGTTGTAAGTCTGGTAATGTGAGCACTAGTGCAGAGCAGAGGCGATGCTTCAACTCAGAAAATGTTTGTTGTTGGGATTCACACCAAAAAAAATTATTTCACTTCACCCTTGGTGACTTGACTTAAAGGCCAAGTGATATGAGAAAACCCCAACACGAACCTGCAATAGAAATTGGCAAGACCCAAAAAGTTGCGAAGCTCTATTAGATTGGTTTTGGGGTTGTCCAATCCTGAATGACTTGTATCTTGGTTGGGTCCACATGCACACCCTGCTCATCAATGATGTACCCCAGATATTAAACCTTGGTCAAGCCAAAAGTGCATTTCTCCAAGTTAGCACACAGCTTGTGTTGTCGTAGGATTTGAAGGACCTATCAAATATGGTGGAGGTGGCCTTCCCAACTCTGGTTGAAGATCAAGATGTCATCTAAATACACCACCACGAATGCATTGGTGTAGGGTTGCAAGATTTCGTCCATCAATTTCATGAAGGTTGTAGGGGCATTCGTCAACTCAAATGACATGAAAAACCATTCATAAAGGCCCTCCTTAGATTTGAAGGTAGTCTTCCACACATCAAAGGGTTCAATAGGCACCTGGTGATAACCTAACTTCAAGTCAATCTTGCTAAAATATTTGGCCCCCTTGAGTTGGTCTATAAGGTCGTCAATCTGCGAGATTGGGTACCTATTCCAGAAAGTGATCTTGTTTAGCACCCAATAGTCAATAAAGAGTCTCCAGGTCCCATCCTTCTTTTGTACCCATACAATTGGGCTCCCATAGGGTGATGAGCTTGGCATGATGTGCCCTTTTTGCAATAGTTCCTAAATCTGCCTATTGATCTCATCATCCTCCAGAACAGAGCATCAATAGATCGGTCCATTGTGCAGCGATGTTCCCAGGGTCAGATCAATGGAGTGCTTCACCTGATAGTGCAGAGGTACCCCTGTAGGTAAGGTGAAAATGTCCTTGTACTCCTAAACGACCTTGTCCATCTGTTGTTGGGCGAAGGAGCCCTGCCTAGATTCATGGCTACAACCTTCTTCTTTCCTTGAGGGTGAATCATAAGGAAAACAAATTTCCTTACTGTATTTCTTTGCAGTGATCAAAGAGATGGTGGTAGATGGGGCTACCTTCAATATCTTGTACAACTTATTGGCCAAAGTAATAATCACAAAGCGAGGTCTAGACTCATATATATAATTTTGCTTCCACAAGTATGGTTGTCCTAATAATACATCACAAACATCAAGAGGAGCAGCATCACACAGTACCTCATCCGTGAAGGCCTTGATGATGTAGGGAAAGCAGCATTGTTAGCTGACGTGGAGATCTCGTCCTTGGTGAAGCCACTCGATGGTGTACGGTTGTGGATGTGTTGTAGTATTTAGGCCCAGGCGTTTCACGACCTATGCTGAAATGAGGTTCTTTTGGCTCCCACTTTCAACAATGAACTACAGTGGAGAACCCTTCACCCACATATGTGAGTAGAAGAGGTGTTTCCCCTCCTCTGGATCTTCAGGCTCAATCTTCTGGATCTTGGTGGTGGCCATAGTGGCACTAGACTCTACATCAATGATCTGCTTCCCTTTGTCATTCCCCTTATCAGGTTTTGACTCAGAGTCAGAACATGCATTTAATTCAAAGACCTTCAGGTCAGCCACCAGTGACTGCTTGGTTTGACACTCACTCGTGTTGTGAGTGGAGCTCTTAGGGAACTCACACCATTTTCCCGTGTCCTTCTTTGTCTTTCTGGTGTTGTTATTTTCTTGCGGCTTCAGCGAGTTTTCCTGGGTAGCCCCACCTTGGTTGTGTCCTTTGCTCTATGGTTTGGGGGTGCCTTTTCCTTACTTTGGATTCGCATATCCAAAATATCACTTCTTCTATTTAAACTTCGGCTCAATCTTGACAGCATATCGGTATGTCGTGTCGAGCAAGGAAATGTCTAGGAACTCCATCTTGTCCTGGATGTACTTGACATGTAGACAACCATTGTACTTGAGTACCAAATGCCACTCGGAATCCTTGATACCCAGCTTCGTGTGAAGGGTATGGAAAACATTTGTGAACTTCAACACATCTTGGTCCCTTCCCTGTCGTAGTGTGGTCCACTTTCTGTATTTATATTCATAGCTCCTGACAAGGTAATATTGTTCCTTGATGGCATCTCAGAAAGAATCCCAAGTTGGTGCGGCTAAAAATAGTGAGGGTTCACTCTCATCCTTTTGTTCACAGTAGATTTCCCACCAATCCTTGACATGTGGGGTAGCTTTGAGAAGTGCAAAAGTAATATTTTCCCAATTGGAAAAGTCATGCTCTGAAAAAATATCCTTCCAACATATTTAACCATTTATCTATGGCATCTGCATCTATCTGGCCCTCAAATATGGGAATATCTAAGTTAACTTGTACCTTAAAAGGATTGGCGCCTCCAGAGTGGCTGCTAGATAAAGATGTGTCATCTGTGGGTAGTCGTCAAAGGATCTGGGCAAAAGTTATCCATCATCGCGTTCTTCTGTCACTCGATGGCTTCCTTGAGCAACATTTTGAAAGGATCTCCTGCCCCCTCATCTTTCTTTTCTTCCACCATGGGAGGTCATCAGGGTTTGTGAGGTTGGTCTTGCAATGGTTCAACCAGATCAAGCCCTAACTCCTTGTACCCTAACCTAGTTGGGGACATGCAAAGAAAAACATAGAAAGAGCACAATGCTCTGATACCACTTATCTGAACTTAAATAGGAACACAACAAATTACAGATATAATCATAAATACAGAGATGCAGCAAAAAAACACTTCATTTCATTAATAGAAAAAATATTGAACTATCTTACAAATAGAATGGAAATAAACTAGCTCGTGTGATGGTAGCTTATCTCTGAGAATAGATATGGTGGCTATATGCCTCTGAACTATGTTACAATGAGGTTCAAGGGTCTATTTATTATTGAGAAAAAAACATAAAACCCTAAACAAACAAAACCCTAACCCCGGGAGATGTAACGCCAAGAATTTGAGGGCCCCATTGGGTTTAGTTGTGCAACCAACTTCCTGGGGTCGTAACTTGGTCATATTATCTCTGTTTTGCGTGTACGATACCTTGTTGGAAAGGTCTCTTCGAGTACTAAAAGATTTGCATTAGGCCCTTGCCTATGGTCATGAGCCTGCAGCAGACCTCAAAAAAAAAATGTCATTTAGGGGGTCAAAATTGCTCCGAAAGTTCACGACCTGGAAAAATGGTAAAAATAGTAAATGTTGAAATAAACAACGAAACAAATGAAACTGTTCGGAAATTTAGGTGGAATAGGAGGGTGGCTACCAATATCCACCTGGATCAAAGGTATTCCACGAAACTCATGAGGAGAACAAAAGGAATATTAATTATGATTTTAGAGACTTCAATGTTGGGTTCAAGACCTGCCACATTCTAAAGATCGATATGAAGAATTTTGATAGCAAGGATGTAGAAATTCCTTGTAGATTCAAATTGCAGATTGTAATAGGCTAAAATAATTGACTTGAATCTACTCTACTCATCAGTGGAAACAATAAAAAATCGATGAAATCACGAAGCATAAAAGAGAATGAATTCAATCACACATAACACAATAATTTTCTAGGGAAATCCACAGCACAAACCCCTGCTATCTGTTTATTGCATTAATCAGAACATATGAGAATATTACAATGCTTTTCTCAAGCTCGACCAACCTCTGCACTATCTCAATCTATCTCACTACTTCACAAACCATCTCAAGAAAATTCTTAGCCAATTTTGTTGTCTGCCAAGCTCTTATTTCCTTGCACAGTTTCCTAGGGAATTAGTCCATATTTAATTGGGAAATTCCATAAAATATGAATTGCGCAATCCTCATATGCCTTCCTTTGATTGCATGCACCACCTGTACAATTTGGATGATTATACAACTAATATTACATTGTCTCTGAACTCCAATATCAGCTAGATCTTTCTTTGATCCGACATGCATGAGTTAATTATGAGTGAATATTTAGTTTATTGGGTGATGAGTGTTGGTTACACCCCACTACTAAATCTCCCACTAATTCCTCCATCAGTTAGAATTAGTTCAATTGGATTTAATTTAGTTAAACTGAATTGAATCATTACAACTCAAAATAAACTCATCCAAGGCTCCTAAAAAGTAAGAGACATTCTACATGACTCTAGTTCGACCCTCAACTCGAAGTCAATGGGCCAACTAAGTCAAATTAACTTAGTTAATTATTACAAGTTGTCATGGGATTTAGAATTACAATTTAATTCCTAATTTAATTCAAGGACATAATTAAATTAGGATTTTCTTGTTAAATTTTCAACACTCCCTCTCAATAAGAAAGGGATTATCTGCTACCTAAACCCTGCCTCTGTGAAACTCGAATTTTCATCCTGACAATGCCTTTGTCAAAATATTTGCATCATGTTCCTTTGTAGGAATGTACTCCAACAACATGATTCTCATCTGCATACAATCTCGTATATGGTGATACTAGATGTCAATATGTTTGGACTGATCATGAAAAAATGGATTCTCGAAGAGTTTGATACAACTCTAGTTGTCACATTAAATCACTGTAGGATCCATCTGCTGACCAAATAACCCAACAAGTATCTTCCTCATCCAGATAGCCTCACAAGTTGCTTGAATAGTGCCCATGTACTCTACTTCTGTTGAACTGAGTGCAATTGATCTCTGCTTCTTAGTGTACCAAGAAATTTTTGTTGACCCAATACTGAATATTCCCCCTGATGTGCTCTTCCTGTTGAATGGACTCCCTACCTAATCTGCATCTGTGAAGCCCTGAAGCTTCACTCCCTCTATCTGTATATACCAAAGACCAAACTAAGTGGTACCTCTGAGGTATCTCAACGCATGTTTAGTTTCCTTCCAATAAAGTTTGGTTAGATTAACCATGGCTTGACTAAGTTAGTTAACTTCAAAACACATGTTCAGTCGTGTGTTCACAAAATACATAAGTGAACCCACAAGTTGTCTATAAATAGTAGCCTCCACTACTTCACCTAAAGTAGCATCTCTCTTCCTCTAATTATCTTTTAGAGGAGTCTTCATGGATATGCTTCTCTCCATGTGGAAATTTTTCAGTATCCCATTGGCATACTTTCCCTAAGAGAAAACTAGTTCTTCAGCTCCTTTCCATACTTCCATACCAAGAAAGTAATGCATGAGCCCTAGGTCCTTCATCTATAATTCTCTTACAAAATCCTCTTTGCAAGATTTTATCAACTTCTCATCACTTGTTAGAATCAAATCATCGACATATAATACTTTAATCAACAATTTACCTTAAAACACAATATGGTAAAGGTTCACATCTGCTTCACTTTTGGTGAATCCTAACTCGGTGAAATAGTTATCAATCTTGGTGTACCAAGCACGGGGTCCTTGTTTTAGTCCATACAGCGCTCTCTTGAGTCTACACACATGTGAATCTCTATTGAAGGTCTCAAATCCTTCTGCTTTCTTAATATACACCTCTTCCTCAATCATGTCGTTGAGGAATGTTGTCTTCACATCCATCTGATGTATCTTCCATCCCATCTGCATTAACAATGCTAGAATAGATCTGATTGAAGAGTATCTTGCCACTGGAGTAAAGGTCTCATCATAATCAATTTCCTCCACCTAAGAGAATCTTCTAGCAACAAATTTGGCCTTGTGTTTCTCCAAACTCCCATCTTTTGCTTTCTTTATCTTGTAAAGCCATCTAGAACTCACCATTGACTT
The DNA here is from genome assembly GCA_000404065.3 of Pinus taeda. Taxonomy (NCBI): domain Eukaryota; kingdom Viridiplantae; phylum Streptophyta; class Pinopsida; order Pinales; family Pinaceae; genus Pinus; species Pinus taeda. The sequence continues at coordinate 32,044 of APFE030719381.1, forward strand.
GTCTGTTGGTCTTGGGACCACTTCCCAAACATTGTTTCTGATAATGGAGTCATACTCCTCAACCATGGCATCAAACCATACTGGTTGCTACACTTCTCAACCTCTATACTCTCACTCATCGAAGCCATGTAGACATTGTATTGATCTAGTGAACTCGGTTTGGGTTGTGATATGGGGGCTTCCACATTCTCTCTAGCATCATGCATCAATCTGTCAACCTCTATGGTATGATTCCTTCCATCTCTAGAAGTCTCTGCATGAGTGGGTGCTTCCACTCTCTACTCCTTTGCATGTGGCTTCTCCACTTCATTATGAGGTTCCTCCTTTGGAGCTAAAATCTCCTTATTTGCATGTAACTGAAGCTCTCTCTCAAGGGAACATCTCATATATAATGTGCTATCATTTCCTTCGTAAAAATTGACCAAGTGACAAGTGATGGTTGCAAATGGAGGAACTATAAATTGCTTTGGAAAGTGCCATAATATCAAGCTAACCATGGGGAATATGTATTGAATAGTCCAATTCTTTCTATTTCAATGGGTGGTGTTGATGTTGTACAAGGAGTCCAATGGTTACAATCTTTGGGGACGATAGCTTTTAATTTTCAAGAACTTTTCTTGAATTTTTTTTGGAAAGGAAAGGAAGTTGAATTAAGGGGTATCACTAGGAAACCAAGAAAGATAATCAAATCTAATGGCATGACAAAGCTTCTGGTGTAAAAAAAAAAAAAAAAACGGTATAATTGCACAAGTATGCTCACTAGAGGTTCAAACATTGAAATCGTCTATTTCTCCATATCTCCAAAGAGACTTGGACAATCATTCCAAGGTATTTGACACTCCCAAAGGCCTCCCACATATTCGTGATCATGATCATGTTATTCATCTGATTCCAAGAAGTGTTCCTCCAAACATTAGACCTTACAGATATCTCTATGCCCAAAAGAGTGAAATTGAACGTATGGTTGCAAAAATGCTAGAGGCCGGTATAATTCAACCTAGTCAAAGTTCTTTTTCTACTCCAGTAGTATTGGTGCACAAGAAGGATGGATCATGGTATATGTGTCCAGATTATAGGGAGCTCAACAAGCTCACTATTAAAGATAAATTTTTCATTCTTGTCATCGATGAATTGTTGGATGAATTACATGGAGAAATTTACTTCAACAAGCTAGATCTTCGTTCTGGATATCATCAAATTAGAATGAAGACTAAAGACATTCTGAAAACAACATTCATAACTCATGAGGGTCATTATGAATTTTTGGTCATGTCTTTTGGCCTTACTAATGCACCTTCCATATTTCAAGGTTTGATGAACTCCATTTTCAAATCCTTCCTTAGAAATTTTGTGTTAGTATTTTTTAATGATATAATAATCTACAACAAGTCTTGGAATGATCATGTTCAACATGTTCATACTCAAACTATTTGAGGAGAAACAATTATATGCAAAAACCTCCATATGTTTCTTTGGAGTACAAGAGGTAGAATATTTGGGTCATATTGTATCTCATGAGGATGTTAAGGTAGACCCTAACAAAATTAAAGCCATTAAGGAATGGAAAATCCCCACAACCATAAAGCATCTTCGAGGAATTCTCAGGTTGACAGGGTATTATCGCAAGTTTGTTAAGAATTATGGGAGAATGGCAACACCTCTAACAACGTCACTAAAGAAAGATGCATTTTCTTGTACTTTAGAAGCAACTAAGGCCTTTGAAAATCTTAAAGAGGCAATGTGCCAAGCCCTGGTCTTCGCTACACCAGACTTCACAAAAACCTTTATTGTGGAATGTGATCCCTCAAGAAATAGAATTGGCGTTGTTTTAATGCAAGAAAGAAGACAAATTGCTTTTGAAAGTCGACCAATCAAAGGAAAGTATTTACACAAACCTATTTATGAGAAGAAAATGGTGGCAATGCTACATGCACTAAAGCATTGGAGACCTTACCTAATGGGAATACACTTCAAGGTAAAAGCAGATCATGATGCTCTTAAATAATTTTTGGAACAAAGATTATCTTCAGAAGAGCAGCAAAAATGGGTCACAAAGATGTTGGGTTATGACTTTGAAATCATATAAAAAAAAAAAAAAAGGAAGCAAAATGTTGTTGAAAATGCACTCTCAAGAAAGGATGAGGATGTGGAAGCATTGTTTTGTGCCATTTCTATTATCCAACCTGATTGAATATCCATAGCAATGGATGAATGGAAGAATGACGAAGAGGTGCGGACACTCATTCAAAAGTTGTAGCAAGATTTCAATACATCTGATACATTTAGCTAGAAAAATGATTCATTATGATACAAAGATCACTTATATCTTTGTAAGAATTCCTAACTCAAGCAAAAAACTATTTTGGAATTGCAAACCTCCATCTTAGGAGTGCACTTAGGATTTTTAAAAACTTACCACATGGTCAAGAAGGAATTTTTTTTGGATGACCTTAAATCTGATATTCAGAAGTTTGTGGCAGAATGTTTGGTTTGCTAACAAAATAAAGTTGAGACAATTAATTCTTCGGGTCTGTAACAAACTTTAGTCATTCCAAGTCATTGTTGGGAGGAGGTCTCAACGGATTTTGTCATAGGTTTACACAAGTTTGAAGGAAAGAGTGCCATCATGGTGGTAATTTATAAACTTACCAAGTATGCACACTTTTGTGCATTATCTCATCCTTTTAAAGCCAGTACAGTGGCTAATGCATTTATGGAAACAATTCAAAAGCTGCATGGAAACCAAAAGATTATTGTAAGTGACAGAAATCCCATTTTCACTTGAAATTTTTGAATGGAATTATTTTATTATCTTAGTACTCAATTAGCTCATAGCTCATCTTATCATCCTCAATCTGATGGGCAAACCGAGATAGTGAACAAATGTTTGGAAGGATATCTTCGTTGCTTTTTATAAGATAAACAAACACAATCGGTCAAGTGGTTACCTCTAACTGAATGGTGGTATAACACTTCCTTCCACACTGCAACAAAAATTACCCCGTTTATGGCACTTTATGGATATCATTCACCATCCATCACATCATCTTTAAGAAAAATTCTAAAGTTCGAGTAGTGGAATATCACATTGAGCATCAATAAGAAGTTCTCCAACTCTTAAAGGATAACCTCACTCTGGCACAGAATCGAATGAAACAACTAGCATATCAACATCATAGTGAAAGAAGTTTTGATGTAGGTAACTGGGTATTTTTACGGCTACAACCATACAAACAAATGTCCCTCAAGCAAGCTGAAAAGGATAATAAATTATTACCCAAGTATTATGGTTCTTACAAGGTGTTGCAAAAGATTGCTACTATGGCATACAAATTGGAGTTGTCTACGTCTTCTCAAGTACATCCAGTTTTCCATGTTTCATACTTAAAGAAGGTTATCGGTGACAAGCTCTCAATTCAAACAGTGTTGTCAGAACTTGACGAAGAAGGAAAAATCATATTTGAGCCAATATACAGAATCAATTAATTTCAAAGTATCTCATTAAGTGGAAGAACTTACCCACTGAAGATTCCACATGGGAGGATGAGAATTTTATACAGAAGCATCTGGAACTACTCAAATGTTGAGGACAACACTTTTTTGAATAAGAGTGCATGTTATGTCCCTATAATAATAGTGTATTCTTCTTATTGTTATTGTTAGTATAGTCTCCATGTTGTTTTTGTTGTGCCCCATAGAAGCCCATTATTGTTATTATTGTGCCCTTACATTATTATTGTTATGTAGGCTCTCATTATATTGCAACCCCTTAGACTCCTATACATACCAAGGAGGTCTTATCATTTGTATCATCCAAAAATTGTTCATTTATGTAATGTAAAGGAGGTTGACCCCTCAAAGAGACTAATTTTTAAGTCGTCAATCTATCTTTTCGTCTATTTTGTAAGTTTGTAAGTTGGTTGCATAACACATGGATTCTTAATCAAAACATAAAATTAAGCTAACACTGTTTTACATGGGGATCCTTAACAAAAAGTACCCATAAAGAGTTTTCGACATCATTGACCAAAATAATCAATAATGTGTATTCAATAAGGTGCTCATTATCAATAGTTTCATGTAAACTATAGCTCACTTACCTCACCAATATGGATCCTCTATGGAAATTAAAATTTAGTTGTCTACAATTAAATAATCAATTTGTCAATATAATCAATGTTACATTGGCACCTATGTCTTCATATCTAATTCATTGTTCTGTTGAGAATGGATGGGAATACATGTTTTGTTGGTATTGCGGAAACCAACTCTCCACCAAGGACACATCAAACTTGCATGTAAGATTGCAAAAGAGAAATACATTCAATATTCAAATACACATCATACAACAATCCTAAATTTATTTAAAGATTGAATTTATATGCTCTATTTGATCCCAAGATTTAGTACTCAGCTCTTATGCAACCACATGTTTTGCACATCAATAATCAATACATATAGGCCAACAAGTGTATTAATAATCCACATAATTAAATCAATATGCAAGCAACCCTCTACCCATTCATAGAATTAAAACAAAGGTTGGTTAATACATATTAGTTTGTAAATCACCACCCATACCAACTCGTTGTAGGTGGATACTCGCACAAGACAATCTAATTCAGAGAAACGTTGACCTCCAATTAGCAATCAAATGAGATTATCCATTCCAACTACCATTCAATGGCTCTAGTAATTCCAATCAACAGACCAAGGAAAATGTTTTGCGATTTGGATAAGCAATGCATAAGCAACCAATGAAAGAGCATTGTGCGTACCCAACAAAAATTCCCTGCCAACATTTCCAATTTAGGGGAGCGAAGATGCAATGGGCATAAACATTGGGAATAACTACTCATAAAACCATTAATTCATCTCTTAATGAGTTAACAACATGGTGAATTGTAAATGATGTAGCAAGTGACTAACCGGCTCAAACAACAAAATTCACACAATTTTGACAGTTTTTATCCATCACTGAGATTAGTGTATTTGTTGTTGTAGCAAAAGAATACATTCTACATAGGACTATTATTGTACAAGTCCAAATATAATTTGTTGGTGACATATAGAACCAAGCGGATCATTAATTCATTATTCAAATCCACATTGAAAGATATACACCATAAATTTACCAACCAAAGCAAGCATAACACAACACTCACAATAGCCAATTTTTACCATAACAACTCAAATAAGAAAACCTAATATTCACTAGGGATTTTATCATACTTAGGAAATTGATATAAAAATAAGATACACTAATTGTGTGTATTTTGACTCAATAGCAAAATCATAGAGATTTAACTCAAAGACAACATTTGATCTTCAAATGCGTTTGTCTTTCACTCATTGCTATTGTCCTTCATTTCCTCTCAAGCTCTCTCTCTCTTCCTTAGACCCTTTGTTTCCAACCACACTCTTTTAATAAAGTTGTCTTGAAAGGAAAACCATCAATGGGTCTTTATCTTCCATAGTGTTAACTTCTTGACAATTCAAATTTTGACATAAATTTCATTGTATGATTTAAAATTTCCAGTGTTAACTTTTAGACAATTCAAGTTTTGACATAAATTTTATTGTATGGTTTAAAATGTGAAAGATTACTAAGATTTGTTTTGGAATACCTTCATGTTTTCATTCCTTTTTCTTTTCAAGCTAATGGAGAATAATAATAGTTGCATGGTGATATGTCCATGCCAATAAACCAAAGGGATTCAGTTACATTTCAACCTCCTGACCTTTATAAACTTTTAGACAAACATTTACTCATTTACTAAGTAGACATGACATCTATGAACTTCTCTACAAAAATTTATTAATTTGACTCAACTTCCATAACTTCTTATACAAAAACATTTAACAATTAAACTAACCCTTAAAACTACTTTATGTAACTTAAAGGTAACCCTAGTATATATGATGTATGATGATTCTTATTTTTATACTATTATTGTATAAAAACTTCTATTAATTAAACTATTTTTTATAGCTTATGATGGCATAATTTAGTATATGTGACTTACGATAATTATATATTTATTGACTCACTCTAAAATCACATGTCTCTTACCTCCACTATTAAAATAAAAATAAAATCACATGTTTCTTACCTCCAGTTTTAAAAATAAAAATAAAAATTATTTAATTGATCAAATATTAAAATTTTAATTTAACCTATACTATCTTCGTATATATTTATGCAAAATCCACATATCAAATTATTTTTATTTTCAGCTTAATTAAAAACAACCTCATTTATTAATATCCTCACTCATCTATATCCTCATCAATCCCTTTAAGCTTTTCTTATATCCTATATCCATCTATATCCTCATCAATCCCTTTAAGCTTATCTCAAAAGATAAGCACTAAAAAATTTAACTCTCATCTATATCCTCATCAATACCTGGAAGCTCTTCTTATATCCTATATCCTTACGAATCTTATATCCTATATCCTTACGCATCCTATGAGATAACCACTGCACATCCAATAAGATAACCACTAAAAGTTATAACTCGTCCTTTTGGATTTTTAATATGGGCTTCTCTTCTTCTCTTTAAATTTAAACTCTCATCTATATCCTCATCAATACCTGGAAGCTCTTCTTATATCCTATATCCTTACGAATCTTATATCCTATATCCTTACGCATCCTATGAGATAACCACTGCACATCCAATAAGATAACCACTAAAAGTTATAACTCGTCCTTTTGGATTTTTAATATGGGCTTCTCTTCTTCTCTTTAAATTTAAAAACAATTAACTTATAAATCTTATATTTAAATTTATCGCGTTTTAGATTTTTTTAATATGAGCTTTATTCTTCTTAATTAAATTGATAACATATATAACTTATATAATTTAAATTTAAATTTAAATTTATAACTATAATTCTTATATTTATTTAAATTAAATTCATGACATAACTTATATTATTAATATAAATTAAATTGAAATACATTTTCTAACATTGAATTAAGCTTGGAATGTTGATTAAATTTGGAATTGTTTTAAATTTAAATTTATAGCCTATAACTTATATTTGATTAATATAATTAAAATTGAAGGACATTTTCAACCTTTAATTAAGCTTGGAATGTTGATTAAATTTGGAATTGTTTTTAATTGTAGAATTCTATATAAAATTAGAAGATTGATTAAATCGGAATTGTTTTTTATTGTAGAATTCTATATAAAAAGAGAATCTTTTAGAAGATTCTCTTTTAACATTTTCCATTAAATCACAAATACATAATTGAAAGATTTTCTTTTAACATTTCCACTAAAATCACAAATACAAAATTAGAAGATTCTCTTTTAACATTTTCCACTAAAATCACAGATACAAAACTAGAAGATTCTATACAAAATTAGAAGATTCTCTTTTAACATTTTCCACTAAAATCACAGATACAAAACTAGAAGATTCTCTAAACAATTCAGCAGTTTCATAAATATTGAAAACTTTAAATTAATCCCAAGTTTTTATCAATATTGTGAGATGTCAAATGGGATAATGTGAGATGTCAAGTGGGTGTAGCTCAAGTAGTAGAAAGGAGTTGCTATTATCCTTCCTACCCAGCTTTCAATCTCCACCGATATTGACATGCTCGCTCTTTATAAAACATTTCTACATATAACTCCAGTAGTAAGGAGAAGTTGCTATTATTCTCACCACCCAGTTTCCAATCCCCACCCATATTGATATGCTCACTCCTTGGGAAACATTTCTACATGAAATATCTCAATGTAACTAGTATTAATCTCCAATATTGTGAATCACACAAACTAAACAAAATTCAAAAAAAAATATAATACTCAATGCCAACTTGTTTACTTAGAATACTATCAATATCAATAAAAGTTGGCAAACATCCCTTATGCTTTTCACAGATCTCACAAATTTTTCCAGAAAAAAATATAAGATTCAAATTTAATTTGTGAGAGCATTATTTAAAAAAAAAAAATGCGCATTGTCAAGAAGTTCTATGAGCATAAATGTATCTCTTTCGTCCAGATTCTTTATCAACATACTAATGTATTGCATTCTTTATCACCATACCCATGTATCAGAGAGCTAGTTGGGGTCATGTAAGAATTATTCACTAAAAATATCGCCCATATGATTTCCTCTGCATAGTTGACCATTGTGTATTCAACATCAACCCTTGCACCGCATTGTGAATCCGTTTAGTGTCATCTATCATTTCCCCGTTACGGAACCGATAAAATCTCTCACATTAGTGAGAGCAGGACCTTTTTCAACCATAGTTGAAATGACCTCCTCAGGTAGAAACAACTTTTGATCAACCTATTTGGCAATAATATAGTCCTATAGATTTTCAACATAGGTTTAACCCTAATGGTTTGTAATTCAGACTTAACCCTAATGGCTTGTAATTCAAAAAATGTTCGCATAGTAGCTTATTATTTTCCACAAAGATGTTCACTCTAGTAATAACTAGGATGATAGAACTCCAAGCCATGCTTTAGCTGATTTTGACGTTGCGAAAAATCCAAACCGACTCAGAGACCCCTAACTGCCATGCGCTTTTGAATCGTTTTTCTTCCAGACGGACTTAGAAACCCCAGTTTTCCCGTGTCTTGTGGAACTACAGAACCCCAAATTTCTCGCACTCGCATCGTTTTCTTCGGGGTGGATTCAAAGTGCTATCTGATATTGTCTTCCAATTCAATGTTGGACTTATTGTTTCATGTATTTTGTATACATGATATGTAAATCTGGGTTAAAAATTCAGTAGTATGTTCACTATATTTGTCTGATGAAGCCTAAATCTTCAATCTCCATTTTGGATTCACGATACATAAGTGCCTCTTTACAGTGATTGAGCTCCATTGCGTTGTGTTTTTACCACAATAACTTATTCATCGCCCACATCTCCTTTGTGAAACTTTCCAGGTGCCCCGCTGTCAATATTATTCTCTTCCTTCGATTAAGACTGTCATTTCCAGCGAAGCGAAGCTCAACCTGTGAAAAGATTCAATATTCCAGGAATTGCCAAACTCTTTGGATTTTTGCTCAAAAAAATTATTTGTTGTCAAAAAGATACCAATTTTCCAATCTTCCGTAGTCATAGAGAATCTCAATTGAGCTGGCAGCGGGGATAAAAATAATACCTCGGGAACATGAGGTTTCTAAACCCTAAAAGATCTCTCGTATATGATAATTATAATTGAGTTCCAATTGGCAAAGCTCAGTAAGCCTTGTGATTTCTTTTGGCATAGTTCCGTTAATGAATTGGCAGGAGAGTTCTAGGTTTCCTAGCTTTGTAATTTTACTAATATTGGTGATGTAAGACAAGTATTATCAGATTACAACTTAGCAATTGAAACCAAGGGATTTTAAGCTATCTCTGGGTTTTAAACCTGGATCCGAAGGATTGTCGTTTAGGTCAAAGACATGTAATTGAGTCACATTTGTGACAAAATAAATATGAAACTTAACAAAAAGAATGTTCTTTGACAAGTACAGAATTTGCAGGGAGCCATGAATACCAAAGAAATAGGCAAAGGCCCCGTCAATGGGACATAACGATCAATGTTTGCCACTGGCTGCAATTAATCCTGGAATTGTAACGCAACTGACAGAACTGACCGACAATGTTGCGTCAAGTAAGTCCATTTCATTCTTTAGTAGGACTCTTATGCATTGGAAGACAGCATAGCAATTAATGAAACCTTGAATTGCCCAGCAGCCTTCATGCAGGGACAAACCAAACTTGGTTCCGTGTAAGAATTGAAAAGGGGCATGGGATTCCCAGCATATTGGCAATGAAACCTTTCATCGACCCAGGTAAATTGAGAGAAATCCGACATGAAGCCCAATAATTTTAGGCATCGACCCAGGTAAATTGGGAGAAATCCGACATGAAGCCCAATAATTTTAGGCAAATAACAGACGCAAAAGCACAGGAGCTCTAATACGTATTAAAATTGCCAGAACAACACACCTGACATCTGACCCATCTTTTCGTCTCTGTTCTGCTTTTTGGTGATGGTATATAGAGATATGCAAGTTAACAAATAGCAAAGAAAGAATTAAACAACTAACAACAAAAAAAAAATCCTAGATCTCTATTGTACTGCTACAGGTATAGCAGTCAATTTGTAAAAGCCCTAGATGAAACCCGGGTCAGACAGCTTTTCCCATATAATTGCACCAAGTTCCAAGATGAATTTAAATACCTAATTTTCTTCATTGAACCAAATAACTAAGGAAAAATGACTGGGAATAGCTGCTATCAAGAGGGAAAAGAGTAAATACTTGATGCAACAGACTGTTATCTACTGGGGGAATATTAGGCTTTGTCAAATCAGTGCTGGAGGCAAACCCAGTATATTAGCATACTTTGCATACACACTACAAGGTATATTAGAAAAATCATGAGGGTAAGTTTCAGATTTATTTGGCAATGGAACAAGAAGGTATCCCTCTAAAAGTCAAATACCAAGCATTAGCGAAGTGTGCAGAGACTAAAATACATGCATGTCAAGCGTAAACAGGGAAGTAAAAGGGTGATCAAGGCAAAAAATGTTGTGCCTCCACAAAAACACCAAGCAAAAAGGGGGAAAACTCTAACTAAAAGCTATGTCACAAGGTTACCTGAACTTCAACCTTGAGTTTCAAAATTTGGCAAACCTAAAAGAAATTTTGAGGTTTGGCAAACCTCATAGCCATTGACCAAGTCCATAGCTCAAAACTCATAACCTCATGTCACACGTCAAGTTTGTAATCTGTTCTTGCAATTCCCAAGTCCATGATAGCACTTTTTTATGTTTATTGATGTTGATTTTTTACTATTCTATGTTATTTTTCATTTTAAAGTTAATATATGTATACATATACCAAATGCATATAGACAAACCTAATGTAGAACCTCATCAAAAAGTTCAAACTCGAACCAAGCCTAATCATTGCCAGCCCAAACTTGGAACCCGAACCATGTGACTTAGAGTAAAAGCAACCAGAATCGCTAAGTTTAACATGTTATATATAAAAATACATACCCATCCACCCCATAACTACTCTAACAAGTTAAGATTAAATAATTTGGGTGCAAACTACACAACAGCGAGAATTCTTTATTTGTGAGCACAGTTGTATTTAACATCATACATATAGACTTCAGTTAAATTTCCATTCTTAATCTCTTTTAATGAACTCAACATTTTAAAGGGTACATTATACCATCTGCCGATGTCTACAGTGTAACACCAAATACCTATCAGTACTCATCTTGTCAAAATATGAATTCATTGTTCTAATGTCGGTGAGTGAGAATACAATCAATAACAAAAGATGTAAATATTCTAGGAAAAAGGTGAAGTTGCATCACATCCTCCTGTGAATGAAACTGTTTTGATCAACTTTTCAAAAGCTCATAAATCAACGTCTTCTTTAACAATAGGCCTTTCATATCTAAATAAAACTAAAAGATGAAACATCCGAGTGCTTGAAGGCCAAGTAACGACAGCACCCTGCAACCATAGAACACAACCCAACAATATTAGAAAGTCCCAATGCATAAGCCATGTGCGATGAGACAATACACAGAAAATGCCAGATTTCGAGAACAGAAAATGAATATCCTAGTATGCACTAGATTGGTGGAAGCCTTTTACACTGAATGAAGAATTCTTACCTCATATGCGGCTGGGGTACATAAATACTCTCACTCTCCCTCCCTGGCATTGCCAAAAATTGCATGTCATTAAACAAACGTAGTGATGATCTATTCGAAGATAGAATGGTGTACAATTATTAAAAACATACCATGGACTTTGGTGGCAAATTTGTCCTAAATTTTGCCCTAACAACACCACTATTACCATGCGGCCTTGTTACTTTGCCCCAAATGCACCTGTAATTGGTTCCCTTCTTCTTGGTTTTCGCCTTGTAAATATAGGCCATCCTTTTGCCCAGATACCAGTTCACTTCCTCTGGGGTATTGACTCCTTCGATTTGAATCAGAGAAGTATTTGGGTACTGGTCTGATTTTGACCTGCTCAATTGGAAAAACAAATTAATGAACAAAAATGGAAATAACAGTCAACAGGAATCATGGGCACTTCCATATATGTCAGGGACCTGACAAAACTACAGAAATAGTCAGTCAATATTCAAGCTCAACAAACATTTTTGCAACAAGACATCTTGGAAAGGGTTTCAGCTCCATACCTTTTATAGCCTAGGATGATCCCTCGAACATACAACCTAAATATATAGACAAAGGAAAATTATTTAAGAAAAACATTTTTTCTTAATAATTGCAAGCTTAAAATAACACTTGCTTAAATATACAAATTAATATTTTAAGAGAAAGTTAGAAACAATTTTCTTACTAATTACAAAAGCTTGAAATAACACTTGCTTAAATCCACAAAACTTCCAAAACATCATATAAGACTCACAAAACAATCATCCTTCAAGTTTCAGCTAATACAGCAGGAACAAGTACAAAGGGACTTTCAAGCAGACCCCACTCTTGGAGCTTTAGTCAAAGACTTCATCATGTTAGTAAGGTGGGCACATACACACTCAACACAGTCTAGCAAACATCCCTTCGCTCAATGTTTGTTGAAATAAATAAACTCCCTACATTCAACTCCGTCCACATGTGTTACTACATTACATTCAACTCTGGCATGTCATACTACATTACATTCAACTCTGTCAACATGTCATACTACATTGGATCTTATCAAAAAAATATTGTAGTTAGCTAAAACTAAATTGTTTAGGAATAATACCGTGTTTAACTAAAGCAGGTTATTATTTCTGAGACTTTGCAAAACTGCTGGTATTTAAATGGAAGATAGAAAGGTCTGAAAATATGTATAGACAGGCAGAATTATGGATTTAGAAGACTAAAATCTTTTATTTGACATTTTAAGTGTCGGAACTTAGCTCATGTGACGGTGAAATTACAAAGAGAATTCAGAAAACTGCTTTCAAAATGGAAGTTTATCAAATTATCTAGGCACTAATACATATTGTTCTTCTAAAAAAGCATTTAGACTCCATTTTTATCAAATTATCTAGGCACTAATACATATTGTTCTTCTAAAAAAAGCATTTAGACTTTGGTGCAAGCTTCGAAGACTTGAAACAAAGATTACAAATGCAGACAAAAGAAATTCAACAGTACTTGAAGATAGAGAATTTTGAAATTTCCCAATTAATGGCGTTAGGCAAAAAGGTGACAAGTAGTTGACTTGCTATAGAAATTAGGCTAGTGAACAACGATTAGATTTGCAACCAAAAATGCCCTTTACAGGGTATTGAAAGTGAAAATATAATCTTTCAATCAAACGAAAGGCGTGTTTCTAAATTCATAGGACACAGAAATCTCCAAATCTTGGCTTAACAGCTCTCATTGAGGATGTTGGTTTTATGTTATGCTTGCTGCATCATTGTGTTGAAGCTACCTAGGTAGTAATCTCTTCTAACCATTAACTTCTCCATGGTTTCCATTCGCATATCAGTGACCATGCCTCGAAGTTATCCACAATCATGCATTTTAAATTATTATATTAGAGGGTTTTCTCAAATCAGGTCCTTCATGCTTTTTCAGTACCAAACATACTTTCGACACTAAAAACTCACTTTGAATAACAAATCCCCCTCCCAAAAGAAATATCTAGCCACCTCATTGAACCACTGATACGTTAAAAGCTGTTTAAAATCCAAATAATAGCCTAAAAGTTTTCGATTCCTTGTTCTCGAAGTCAGCACCAAAAGAATTCACACAAATTACTCAATACAATGCATGAAGTAAATCAATATCAGGCACCTTAGCGGAGAAGATCCAGGAGCTAACAGGTCTGAGAATCAGACCCATCCCTCCTAACATCCAAGGATGAACGAATAACATTGAAGAAACTCAACAACGTCTGTTGGCCCGAAGAGCCGATGGCAAGTGCAGACTGTCCACTAAATAGTTTCCTGGGGTTGGCACGCTGCTGAATGCTGGAGGAACTAGTCCGTCAATATGATAACTTACAAGTATGCTGTTAAAAATGTCACCTTGAAAGGTAAAGTAGGCTCTAGATAACTTAAGAGTAAATCAGAAAGGAAGGGGATAGAGATCCATAACAATAACAGAACTAGCCAACCATGAAATAAAGGCATGGTAGGGGATGAACATCAGATATAGTTATTTAAAATGATCAATTGCAAGAAATGCAGAGCATACATTGGGAATTATTAAACCGCTTAACCATATTAAACATTACAGGGCATGCAATTTTCCAGCTACAATTTTAAACTATCTGCAAAATCATCCAACCCCAAGCATTGCAAAGCAGGAATAGGAGAGGGGGTTAGCTGGAAGCCATCTTCTACTAAGCAAACGGGGAGATTAAAACAGGTAAGCCGGTTTGTTCCTTCGGCGATATTAGATTTAACACGTTATTGGCTCAAAAGTTTTCGAGCAACTCCGTGTAGACTTTGACTATGGTCGCAACAACAACGCATGATAAAGAACCAGAAGCAAGTTTAAACAATCCAAAAGAACGAAAACGAGTTTAGCAGTTCCAGAAGACGGGAAAGAGGACCGGTGGTAGATTCGCTGAAGAAGGCTGAGGAGGCTGATGATCAGGGTTGAGAACGAACCGATGGCCCCCCGCATATAGAACGGTTGGTAGTTCATGGGCAGCTACAATCAGACATGGGCGTAACCATAGAAAACGCCATTTCCCCGTCGAAATTTTTAATCTTCCGCAAAGCAGAGAAAAAAATAAAAGGGTTCAAGGCAGGGCAGCAAATGTGCAGGCATTAACCATGGAAATTTTTACTGAAAGCGGCTCATTTTTTTCAAAGAAAAGAACACAAAAAACTTGGGCATGATAACTACTACCAATTTTCCATGAACCAAAAAAATGGTATTCGATATCCCTTACCTGATACGCTCTCCTTGGCGTCCCTTCACCATGTTGATCCAAACCACTCAAGACTCTACTGCCTCCGCAAACAGATGATCAAACCGCTCAAAACCCTACTGAAATTCAATACCCTAAAAATATATATTACAGGATTGTTTTGTTGTGTGAAATAGGGCTATTGAGTTGAATATGTGTATTTATTTATTTATTTCTTTATATTTACTGATGTAATTTAATATAAATCTGTTGGATAGTGGTTCTAATGTTTAAATAGATTATCATATGAAATGAGATAACAAATTTATACACTTCATCTTTAAAAAAAAAAAAAAAAATATCACTTACCTATTTAATTCAACTAAGTATTAAAAATATTATTATAAATATAATAGCGGGTTGTAAAAATGTTCGTCTTGGCCGTATTGAGAAGCACATTTTGTGCCTTCCCTAGTCGGAATTACTAGGATCTAATGCTAAGGACCCGTCACCCAACCCCTATGGAGTCCTCTGATGAGTAGTTGTCAGTTTAGATATAACAACTCCTTATTTTGTTTAATTTCCTGATGTATATGTCGGTTAGTAGTTCATATCATAGTTTGTTAGGTGAAAACTGGTTTACAGATATTCAGTCATATAAGGCTTTGTTTGACAGCTTAAGTTATTGAGATTTTGGATGGCATACAATGTGGTTCAGTGGCCAACAGACCTAGTTTCCCAATGGGTAGGTTGAGGCCACTAAACGTCTTTCACTGATGTAACGTGCTTTTTGAAAATGAATGAATGAAAAGGTCTTGCCAAGCTTACAAAAAAAATATTATAAATATAACATATTTATTATTATTGAAAAAAATAAAATATTTAAGCAAAGTTTAAGTTAGGGAGGGTTATAATATTGAGTAAAAGAATGATCTACCTACTAGTTGGATGTTGTTGTTGGGATTGTGCGAGACTTAGTCGAGTTTAGATGCCCCATGAGATAGTTTATTTTCCCCATAGATGGCTCCTACCCTCAACCCCTCCCTATGAAATTTGAACGAGCCCATTTATTATGATCTCTTTGCCAACCCTATGAAATTTAAACAAAACCATTTAATATTAGTCTCTTTGGGAGCAGCCACACATTCAACCACTACCTCAAGGTGACACATGGCTTTAGGATATGCCCTCATGGAAATTAACCTTACTAAATGATGAAAAACCCCTCACTTTCCACTCTTGAATCCAACCCTTTTGAACTGACCTAAACAAGACATTTATTATAAAAATACAAAACAATATCCCATTTGTAATGTACCCATCCCCCTCAAGGTCCTTTTTAAGGGAAGTAGGTGCCCAAACTTGACCTCCGAGGTTACTTTATAGAGACGAGGTTTTCACAATTCCTCTTACTTCAACCACCTTGAAACTCCTTTTTGAGATCATCATCTCCTTTTGCTTGTCAAAACCTTTCCAATTTCATCCAAATCTAAGCTCTAGACACAAAGTTCCGTATATTTGAAAATATGTGCTCCAAGCACCATGTCAGCATATGTACCACTGCAATGTGCAATTCCTCTTGTCCATGTGTCCCCACCGTACAATGCCACATCAACTCTACACAGATGACATGTGGTAATCCTTTCTTATGTGCCACCACTACATATGACCTCATCCATTGCTAGACCACATTATGTTGCATTACTCACATTTAGATCTAGGATTTTCTCTTAATTTTGTACTATAGGATTTTCTGAATCTTTGGATTTCTAGACACATCTCAGGACTCCAAACATCTAGATCTATCTGTATATGTGATTTTCCTTCTTCCCACTATAGTCAGCGAATTGACCTTCTGAATATTGAGATCTCTAATATCTATAACTTTATGTTGTTCATGTCATCTACACAATGTCTGCCATCTAAATTCCACCTCGACATTATTACACAATTTGAGCCACATATCCTCATGCCACGACATAGCAATCAATGTGGGTAAAGCCTCCACTCATCTAGGTATCCAACTCTTTAACCTTGGGATCCGAGAAAAAAAAAAAAAAAAAAAAAAAAAAAAAAAAAAAAAAAAAAAAAAAAAAAAAACAAAACAAAACAAAACAAAACAAAAACAAAACAAAACAAAACAAAAACAAAAAAAACAAAAACAAAAAAAAACCTCTTGTTATCCATATCTTTGGATTCCACATCACCCATGCCACATAGCACCACACCCATCTCCCATCAACTCCATTGTACTATCACTTCACATCATCTCATTGCATCAACATGTTACATCTTCCAAGACTTGCCTTTGTGCCATGTCATCATGACACATCATCCCTCCACATCAGTAGTTGCATGCTCATAGGATCCAACAGTGCTCACATGGGCTCCATGTGGCCTACTTCTTTAGCACCTAAATCCAGGTTTTTCATTAAGACCTCTTTATCAAAAACTCCAAATGTTTGATATTTGGTGTTGGGAGCGAGATCCCCCAAGGGCAGTTTTGGGGCTAAAAGCCCATGTTTGAGGCCAATTTTGTAATAAAATTGTAAAGTCTCCACATTTTGTGGTCGCGGAGTGCGAAGGTGTCATGTTTCATAAAAGGTAGTATGCCCTTAGTTTTGTAAAGTAAAGTCAGTTGTAAGAGATCTACCCATGGTTCGTTGACCATGGGATTGTATAAAAAGAGTTACGTTCTAAGTAGTTTTAGAGACATACAAGGAAAGAGTAGTATCTCTAAAGTAAGAAATCTAAGTCTTGGGTCGTAGCATAGGTAGAGGCTCTGCAACTGAGTGCATAGAGGCCTAGGGTAGAAGTCCACAGCTGAGTGTGCGAACCCTGCAGCTATGTGCGCAGTGCGAACAGAGTTTGTATACACTTGGAAGATATTAATAAAGAGAAATATTCGGCAATGCCTGTGGCTTTGTTTTGTTGATGCATCTTGATATGTTAAGTATGAATTTCCTTTATTATGCTTATGTGATGCGCGAATGAATGCAATTACATTGAATAATTGAATGCATCTACATATATCTGTTTACGTGGTGTTAGCTATAATTGTTTGATAAGATAAGCAAGTCACTTATATTAATTAGGGAATCTGCATGGCACATTGCCATAACAACGCGAAAGTACCTGAATAGCAGGCTAGGGCTGAGCGAAGGTCGATTATACCATTTCGTGGAGGTATTGAAGGACGGACAAAAGGGCTCGTCTTGCAAGCCCTAGAGCGAAGCGACCTATGTGAAGGCAGGGTTAGAGGGAATCAAATGACATCACAACCATCTCAGGGTGCGAAAACTTGGTTCTAGCATCCCCCCATACTGCTTCGGGTGAGACTTCAGTCTGCGCTCCTCGGGCTGATGCCGAAAGGGCCAGTAGTGTAGGGATTTGATTGTC
Organism: Pinus taeda; assembly: GCA_000404065.3. NCBI lineage: Eukaryota > Viridiplantae > Streptophyta > Pinopsida > Pinales > Pinaceae > Pinus > Pinus taeda. The sequence continues at coordinate 50,331 of APFE030719381.1, forward strand.
TAATTAAACGTTGAACCTAGGTCAAGCCCCCTCAAGCCAACAAATGGTTTTGTTGTCGGGACCAGAATCTACATAAGAGATGTGTGATGTCATATCACTAGAATCCAACTAAGGAAGAGATTGGAGACTAGTTGGATAGGAAGATCCATAAATTCACAGCACAAGAGAACAGAAATCCACGATTGACAAAGGAACAGTGCTTGGACAGATACCTGTATACAGAGATCCATGAGATCTTTTTCTGCTCCTTCCTAATTGAGCTATACGAGTGGATTGCGAAGCTAGCAAATAGCCAGGGAAGGTGGAAACTTGATGGTCCTATTGTTTGGACCCCAGAGCTAATACAGAAATTCGAAGCATCTGAGGACAAGATCGCTCGCGCTATCGATCATTGGCTCAATCACGTCATAGGAGGATTTGTAACTAAATTCGCGGTCGACACCTCGGCCATCTACAGTGAGGTGGAGCAGCGCTTTTTCAAAGGATTGCAAGGTAAGTACGTGAAATCTTTGAATACCTGGATTAAAATTCTATTGTGCGAAAAAACGAGTTATGCAGCTACCTTGATGTTCGAAACTATGTAAAGCAGAAAAAATTACAAGAACGAAGGAAAAAGGATCTGGAGTATAGTCCATTGATTTCACCTCCGCGAGGTGACGAGGAAGGGATAGCGAAGGTTTCTCCGCGAAGTTTTATTTAGTTAATAAGATAAGGATTTCCGCAAATACCACCTCCACCCACACCACCCCCAATTTCACCACCATCGCCTCCAACTTTACCCGTACCACCTCTGCCTCCATCACAGTTCAATATGGCAAATTCAGTGAAGCTACCTTTGTTCAAAGGCTTGGGAAATGAGGACTTGGACTAATTTTGGTTTGTTGTAAAATTTGTATGGGAAGCTCAGGACGTTACAGATGACAACATGAAGAAGGCGACATTGGTTTGTGCTCTGTAAGATCGCGTGCTAACCTGGTATATCAAGTATGCTAATGATAACCCGAATGCTGGAGTGGAAGACATCCAAACAACACTGGATAGATAATTCAGTAAGCCTAAATCTAAAGCACAATCTATTGTAGGGTTCAAAGAAATTACGATGCAACCAGGCGAAACACCTTGGGAACTCAATCAAAGGCTGAAATATACAATCCGTGAAGCTAACATGAACCTAACAAACGAATAGCATCGCGAGTGGTTTGTGGCTTCGCTCTTGTCACGCTTAAGGGTTTTGATGTCGCAGCAGAATATAACAACTCAGGCCGAGGCCTTGGAGATCGCAATGAGGCTACATGAAACACCAATGTAGGATCCAAATATGGGGGTTCAGTAGATCCATTCGCAGTTGAAAAATCTTTGCCTTGAGATGCAAAGCTTGAAGCAGGACAAGATAGTTCGACCAGAGGTGTGCGAAGAGGTATGGTGTCTGAAATGCAAAAGTCAGGGACATGACAAAGACCATTGTCTGGTCTTTGTGAACTACCTTACAGGAGGAGGACCAATGCCTTTGAGGCCAGAAGCTTAAGCAAGACCAAGCGTGGGGCCTGCATTATGGTGTGATATTTGTCAGGTAGCAAGAAAACATGCCACAGATAACTGCCACTTGTTACAGAAGTTTGTGCAGACACCGCAACAACTATTATGCAATTTTTGTAGGTCGGTAGGATATGATGAGCGTAACTGCAAGAGTTATGTGTTGAAAATGCAACAAGATAATGGAGCTTAGTGAAAAGAAGCCGCCTTCACTAAGTGGACCCGGAGGCTATTTTTGGCGCAAAGTCTATTTTTAGACATACGGATCATGGTCTATGAGTTGCAGGATGTTATTTATGGATGATTGGTCATGTTGGTAAAAATAGATGGACGTCTATTTTTAGACATATGGGTGGAGTCTATTTTTAGACTGCCAGTC
>APFE030719381.1:52262-85685 GCA_000404065.3 Pinus taeda
ATGCAGAGACCTCCAGTAGGGGGAAACTTCGAGCTAGGTGGGCTGAGGGATCACATGCAGCCATACCTCCAGGTAGGAAGTGGGGCGATATAGGGTGATCGTCCCAAGGAGGAGGGGCATGATACTTGAGGTACCCAACCTCTTGGATGAGACCTTGCTACGGGAGCCCCGATGTGGAGTAGCAGGAACTAACTGATTGGGTAGAGACAGATGCAGATGGAGCGGCAGAGAGAGCAACAGTGCAGGGAATCCCAGGACAGTGCATAGTTAGCAGGCTACAGCAATGTGAGAGGCACAATGTTTTGCATAGTGCTAGGTGGCACAGAGAGGTGTGCAATGGTGCGAGATGCATGGAGATGTTGCAGTCGTATAGATGTCAGAGAGGGAGCACTTGTCAGCAGCAGGTAGAGATTCAGCATCAGAGTATGTTCCTAGACCAACAAAGTGGTCAGTTGGGAGTGTTTTTGTTCCAAGTGTTGTTGGAGCAAGTGGAGCGGGTAGATGTGTTGCATGCAGAACATTCCAGAGTTACAGGATAGGGGTTGCAGATAATCCATATCTTTTTGAGAGGGAGTGTTGAAAATGCAACAAGATGATGGATCTTAGTGGAAAGAAGTTGCCTTCACTAAGTGGGCCCGCTGGGCAAGTTTTGGCGCAAAGTCTATTTTTAGACATATGGATCATGGTCTATGAGTTGCAGGATGCTGTTTATGGATGATTAGTCATGTTGGTAAAAATAGATGGACTTCTATTTTTAGACAACAACGAAGGTACTGTCAGTCTAAATTTAGAACAGTCAAATATTATTAGCTCTTAATAATATTTGGACTATAAACATTATCTTATTCTCTTGGAGCACTTCAGTTCGAGCTACAAATGTGCCACATGCAGCTTCCAGAAGGAAGTACGTGTTTCTTATGGGTTACTTGAGCTATTTCATGGAGGACTTCAGTTAGGACTTCAGTGATTGAGCTCTGTGGAGTTGGATCAGGAGTTGATGGAGTTGTGTTCAGTTTGACTTAGTTGAACTAGTTGTATTTAGTCTAATTGATCAATAGACTAAGTGATGAGTGGCGTGAATTAGTTATTAATTAATTCACTAATTATTAACTCATAAATCAACTTAGTAATACATCATTTAACTCAGTGCATCAACAGTTCAGTGGAGACAAGTGTTAGAGGTGAGTGAAAGGGCAAGACAGCTGTCAATTGTGACTATAGTTGTGCATGAGATTTGCACAATCAATGGATTGAGTATTTCCAATGAGGATTGCGTGGTATATCCAAGGGAAATATGAATTTGGATCATTCATTAATCAGTATTCTCATGCAGGATTGCACAGTGGAGGCAGGCAAGCAGTGGAGGAGATTTGAGCCAGTGATTAATTCAGATCTGAGCTAGTTTGTGTGTAACAAGTGGAGATAGTACTGAGTACTTGTGAGGAGTATTGTATTATTTATTGTTACATGTTCTCAATCAATATAATATATATATAGTTGGGATTTTTCAGCTTTATGCTTTCCCCAGGTACATACTGTGTTGATATGTGCGATTGATGCTTCAATGTGCACATGCGATTGTTTCTTAATACTGCAAAATTGATGATCAACGTAGAGGAGGTTATGTATTATGCATGTATTCCGCAATTAGTGTATAATCAGGATAATTTATGTGAATAAGTGTCATATTATTCAAAATTTCTACATTATGAGTTGATGATGGATAAAACACCCGCCTATAGGGTTCAGGTCGAAACGCGACCCCCTGATCAGAGCGCAGGGATGGTGCAGACAGGATTTCAGGGGCGCATATGAGGCCAAGGCGGGGGAGACCTGGTAGAGGTTGGGGACAGTTGATTTGCTACAATTGCGGAGGACCAGGACACGATGTCCGCGATTGCACTAACCCAACACGTCCATCGTGCATGTATTGCACGTTGTTTGATCATGAAACAGAAGATTGTCCTACGCTCATAGCTAAGATACGTGATAAAGAGGCGCTACCACCTTCGTCGACTCATAACCTATAGATGATGAGGTTTGAGCCATGCAAAGAGGACCCAAATGTAAATATAGTGCTCAAAAGTGGAATCGCGACAGGAGATGACAAGGGGAAACAACCAAAAGATAGTACATGAGTCCGCAAAGCTCCGGCGAAGGAGGCTTCGATTTGGAGCATGCACATGAAACCTTCATGGAAGCTAAGAAGAGCTTCGATAAGGCCTCCACCTTAGGAAGCAAGGATAAGCCTGATCAGGAGATGGACCCCTCTATGCTCACAACTTTCCTGGAGACCTGCATGAAGTTATTGCGTAATAGTAAGGTTGTGAAGGGTTTACAAGAGCTCATCAATAGATGCATTGGAACCGCTCTAGGTGAGTCGTGCATAGTATGAAAGATTGGCAAGCATAAAACAAGGACGGGACGGGAGATGAGACTGACCACGCAGAGAGGAGAGTATGAAATGGATCAGGTTATTTTGGACCTGGGGTCAGATGCAAACATCCTACCTAAACAAACTTGGGAAAGGATGGGGAGACTCGCGCTGCAATGGTCTCCAATTCAGCTAAGGATGGCGAATCAGTAGAAGATCATCCCCATGGGGCGGCTGCAGGGGGTGACTATGGATATTGAAGGCACGAGTGCGCTGGCTGATTTTGAAGTAGTAGAAATTGTGGATGACAACAACCCCTACCCTGCGCTCCTTGGAATCAATTGGGCTACTGATATGAACAAGGTAATCAATCTGAAGAAGCGAAAGATGATCTTTGAGAAGAAATCGTTGTGCATAATAGTACCACTCGATCCTGCTGAAGGATCACACTATACTGAACCAGTCCACGATTATGAGAGCGGTGATGATCTGGATTGTATCTATAATATAACGGCCGCGAGACCAAGATTGGGTGAATCCAACAGCAGATGGATGAATTACATGGGATCGTGAGAGTTCATGCACATCGGACTCTGATGAACTGAACTAGAGCACTAGCATAATCGGTTACACGAAGTAACTACACTAAGTTGTAACATGATGACCCGGTCGCTGCGTTGTGTGTCGTCAGAGGTAAGAAATCTGCCTACTTTTGATGGCCTGAATGATGTAGATATTTTTTAGGATGCATTTGAAAGGGAGGTACCAGAAAAGCAGTGCTTCTAGGTGTTGGATTGGGCATTGCGCTACGCTCGCAAGGTGGTGGGGTACGCATAAGGGAGGCTTTGATGATTGGCGCAAATGTAGGAGAATGATGAGAACTCACTTTGGGAAGCCGAAGATGCGAATGACAGACAAGTATGATGGGCAGGATGACCCACACGCACACTTGGCCAAATGGGCCCAAGCTTATGGAGAGAAGCCCCAACCTGAATGGGTGCACTTGTTATGTCACACACTGGATATTGTCCCGATGAATTGGTATGTAGAAACCAAGCTCTGCAATGGGACAAGCGAATGGGATATCCTGCGTGAGGGATTCATGATGACATTCAGTTTTGAGGATGGGTTTAACAGTATTGATGAAGCGCTACAAGAGGTGGAAGCCACAATCTTTAGGATATCATAGGATCCTTTAGACCTGATTCAGCCTGAATGGGCTACTCAGCTGAGTCACATGCTAGAATGTTATAATGTAACTGCTGAAGAAGAGGACGAGGATCTGCGGAAGATTAACATTCCGAAAACATAAGGTCACCGCGAGGTTAAAGGACTACAGATTGAGAACACTAATATAACCGCACCGTTGAAAACGAAACAAGCAAACATTGGTATGGAGACATAACCCAAATTCACGAATATTGGAGACTACTGGGATGACGCGATAGTGGATAAGGTCGTTGAATTGCTCCACGAATATCAAGATTTGTTCCCTACCAAGTTTACGGATTTGAAGGGGATAATCGGGGACCTAAGAATGATGAAGATTACATTGAAGCCAGACGTGAAGCCGGTTAAACAAAGACCTTACAGTCTCAATCCGAAATATAAGGAGAAGGTCCGCTTAGAGCTAGACAAGATGCTCATGGTAGGCATCGTTGAGCCTATGGAGGAATCTAACTAGGTAAGCCCAATGGTGGTACAAGAAAAGAAGTAGAAGGATGAAATAAGGATATGTCTGGATCTTAGGAAGCTGAATGACGCTTGTGTACATGATCCTTTCCCAACTCCGTTCACTAATGGAGTGTTGGACAATGTAGGTGGCCAGGAAGCATATTCCTTCACGGATGGGTTCTCTAGGTACCACCAGATCAAAATCGCGTCGGAGGATAGGAGCAAAACGACCTTCGTGACTGAGTGGGGTTGCTTTCAGTACACTGTAATGCCATTTGGATTGAAGAATGCACCTGCGATCTTCTCGTGTGTATTTGTGGTTACGTTCAAGGAATTTATTCATAAGTTCGTGGAGGTGTATTTTGATGGCTGGACCATGTTTGGGCTGGTTAAACACCATGTAGCAAGCTTGCGCCTGATGCTGGATACCTATCGAAGATACTAGATCGCGCTCAATCTCAAGAAGTGTCCGTTTTGTGTTCCTTTTGGGAACTTGTTGGGGCATGTGGTTTGCAGACATGGACTGTTGGTAGACCCCGCGAAGATTACGGTGATACTCAACTTGGAAGCGCCAAGGAGTGTGAAATCGTTGCGCGCTACCCTAGGACACACGGGATATTATAAGAAGTTTATCAAAAGCTATGCCTAGATCACCACGCCTATGGAGAAATTGTTGAAGAAGGATGTCACATTCTGCTGGAACGATGATTGTAAGAAGAGCTTGGATAGTCACCGCGCCGATTCTAGTCTTCCCAGATTGGAAGAAAGAGTTTCATGTACATGTCGATGTGTCATGTATAGCTTTGGGAGCAGTACTGACACAGGCTGACGGAGAAGGCTTGGACCATCTTATCGCATTCGCAAGCCGAAGATTATCCAAAGCGAAGAAGAACTATTTCACCACCAAATGCGAAGGGTTAGCTGTGGTGTATGCACTCCAGAAATTTAGGCACTACATGCTGGGAAGCCATTTTAAGATGTACACAGATCATTCAGCGCTAAAGTACGTGGTCAATAAGCCTGTGTTGGGGGGGGGAGAATCTGTAGATGGATCTTATTTTTCCAGGAATATGATTTTGAAGTTATTGTAAAGCCTGGACGACTTAACGCAGGACCAGACCATCTATTGCACATCGAAATAGGGGAAGGGCCCACTAATTTGGAGGAGGGATTACCTGACGCGCAACTATTTGCAGTGCACATCGCAGATGGTGATTTTGAGGATATAATACATTTCCTAACAACAAGTATTGCACCGGAAGGATACACTATCCAGCAGAAGAAGGAATTAGTGGTGTGCGCAACAAATTTCTCTGTCATTGCTCGGCATCTGTACAAGATGGGCCCTGATGAGATATTGCGACAATATGTACTTGAGTTCGAAAGAAGCAGCATCCTCGCGGACGCTCATGGGGGCGTTGCAGGAGGACATTATGCAGGAAGAGCAACCGCGTAGAAGATTCTACGCGCCGAGTTGTGGTGGCCAACCCTCCATTAGGACTCAAAAGCATATTGTAAGGTGTGTGATGTGTGTCAAAGGACTGACAGACCATTGTGGAGGGATGAGATGCCTTTGAATCCACATATGACATTGCAACCCTTTAAGAAGTGAGCGATAGATTTTGTGGGACCCACTTAGCCCCAAAGAAATATGGGAGCAAGGTACATTATCACCGCAATGGAGTATTTGACTCATTGGGCGGAGGCACAACCTGTGAAGGATTGGACAAGCGTGACTGCTGCAAAGTTCCTCTTTGAGCATGTACTGACACGATTTGGTTGTCCAAAGATCTTGATGAGTGATCACGGTACGCACTTCCTGAATGAGACAATTAGCATGCTAACGGAGGAATTTCAGGTATATCACCAAAAGAGCACGCCTTATCACCCACAGGCTAACAAGATGGTGGAAGCATTCAATAAAGTTCTCAAGAACGCGCTGACCAAGGTTTGTAATGCTCAGCAAAGTGATTGGGACCTACGCATACCCACAGTATTGTGGGCTTATCGAATGACTTACAAAAAGTTGACTGGACAAACCCCTTTTAGGCTTGTCTATGGTGTTGATCTGGTAATGCCTATGGAATATATTGTGCCTAGTTTGCGCGTAGTAGTGCGCACAGGTATGACGGATCATAGAGCCCTGGAAGAAAGGTTTGCACAACTAGATGAACTTGAGGAAGAAAGATTTCTAGTTGGATTTCACCAACAGGTCCAAAAGCAGCCCGAAAAGGCATGGCATAATCGACATATTAAGTTGCGCACATTTAATGTAAATGATCTGGTTTCACTATATGATAGTAAGTTTGATAAATTTCCAGGGAAGTTCAAGATGCACTGGTTAGGGCCTTATGTCATTAAGGAGATTACCGACGAAGGAGCGGTATAGCTGGTCAAATTGAATGGAGAACCCTTCTTAGGAAAGGTGAATGGAAGTCGCTTGAAGCCACACACCGGCGGTCCGACCATGTGACTAAATGAAGGTAGCACAGCCTTAGAGCTCTAAGCAGTTGAAAAGAAGCATAGGACTATAAACTTCATTGCCCAGGTTGGAGAGTTGCGCGATTGGAGGATGGTGCGAAGCAAGGAAGTGTCATTGGGACTGCGGTAGCATGGAGGGAGCTACGCTACCTAGGGAGAAATCGTGCAGGTGGCCATAAAGTGACCGTTAAAGTCACTGTTCATGATTTGACGGTAGAAGTAAGGCCAAATGGAGTGGGTGGCCGACATTTTAGACGAAAATTATGGCCCAGATCCTTGAAAGTCTACCACCAAATCAGCATTAATGAGCCGATTTTGGGGGGAACGGACGGATTTGAATTCAAAATGCCCTATAAATTACAAGTGGTGATATGATAATCACCCTATGAGTGACCTCAGTTGAAGATTTTTTTAACAAAAGGTATTACAGACTCATGTGCTAGTGTGTGTTCTGTGTTATTCAAGTAATGAATCGATCAGATTGCCAATACACAGACATTTAAATAGAAAGACAACAGAGAAATACAATAAGCAACACAAAGACACAAGAATTTTTAATAAGGAGTTCACCCTATTCTCCAGGGCTACGTCTCTGGTCCAGCTTCAGTGGTGGCCTTGTTTTATTGTGTCCCTAAGCAGAGAAATTACAATACAGGGACTCAGTGTGAGTTCTCCTAAAGCATATTTTTCTTGGCAGGGTGGTTCTTGGATTCCCAAAGCCACTTGGAGTACACAAACTCTTGTTCTTCCTACCAGCTCTGTGACCTTTGGTCTACATTGGAAAGAGCCAACTGTGATACTCAATCCAGACAGATTCCTCTATGGGAAGGCTTGAATCTTCAAGCTCTCTGGTGCTTGACGCTGCCTGTAGTCAGCTCAGCCCTCTGTCTCCTCTGCTTAGCTTTACTGTTCTCTGTGTTCAGTCCTCCTCTCAGGGTTCACTGTTCATTGTCTCTCTGGTCGCTTGGACTCCTATCCAATCCTCTTCTTTTCGATTGTCTCTGTTCATGGCTCTAACCATTCGATCCCTATGCCTGTTCGGTTCCTCTCCCGCCTGCATCGATTCTCCTTCTGCAGCTGCACTTGTAGTTCCTTGTAGGGTGTCAGCATGAACGCTCAGGAAGTGCCACGTGTCTCCATCTAACTGGTGCCAGCATGCTTCGTCGGTTCATTTCTTCGGCTATGTTGTGGATATGTTCTTTCTCCACCATGGTGATCACACGGATTCCAAATCCCTTTAAATCGCGGCTTATTCCCTGTCGATTCTTCTTCTTTCTATCGGGCACAATCTCAGCCGTCCGATCTGGGCTCCTCCAGATCCAACGCCATACACACGTCGAGCGCAGTTGACTTGCTCGACCGATAGCGGGCGATCACGACGGTTTTTCTCTCACCTCCGCTGCCACACGTCGATCGCTGAGTGGGATCGCTCCGCTCTCCTCCAAAACCTCTTACCATTAAAGGGCACCCCGATTGATACCGCCGGTTTTCCAGAGCACGGGTCGTGCCTTTGTCCTTTAGCGCTTTTTTGTTTTTCCGCCCGCGGTTCTCCGGCTCCCAACGTGACTGAGTGCCTAAGACTCCCCCATTTCAGCCCTATTTGCCCAGCGATGCGCGATCAAAATCACCTCCTTTTCCTGATCCGGGGCTCCGAGGGGCTGTTTTGACCTCCTGCGTAGTCTCCATGGGCCTCGGTCAGCGTGCTTTGACCGAGGTCCTCGTCGTTCCGCGCCAATTGCCATGGCCACTAGTTCAGGGCATTTTTTGATCTGTTTTGGATTCTTTAAAGATTTGCTTCGTTCTGATACATTCAAGGTTCTTTATCAGTCGTTTATGGATCCGATTCGGATCACGAACTCCCTACTAAAAAAGCTTTTGGACCACCAAAAGTTGGTTTTCTTCAAGCATCGACTAAGTGAGGAAATTGTTGTCTCACTTGTCCAATCTCAATCCACTTCACACTGCTCGGCTTCGAACCTTTAAGCCCAATCCTGAGGTATTCCACCTGTCCACTGTGCGTCATCCTCACCTTCCTGTCCAGCACTGTATCTTCCTGCAACTCATCAAGATATTCAGGTAGCAGGTAGTCAACAGAAGGTAATTGACTCTACTCTTCAGGGTCCTCAATCATTGAAGGTTCAAACGACCTCAAGCAATCTGCATTCACAACTGAGTAGATGTGCATGTAAGTTGGCAAATCAAGGCAAAAAGCATTCTCACCAATCTTCTCAAGTATCCTAAAGGGTCCATACCTGATAGGTTTTAGCTTTTTACCTTCACCTTGCATTCTGTCCTTGCTGATATACAACCAGACTTGGTCTTCAACTTGAAAACTATGCTCCATCCAATGCTTATCATGCCTAGTCTTGTACTTGGCCTGGCTCTTTTCCAACTGTTCCTGTACTTCCTGGTGGATCTCCTGGATTTGTTCAATGAACCTAGTTGCCTTGTCCACATCACTGTGTCTATCAACCATGGTATCTTTACCAAAGACAAAATCCAAAGGAGACCTTGGTATGAAACCAAAACAGGTCTCAAAAGGAGATCTTTGTGTAGAAGAGTGTTTGGCTCTATTGTAAGCATGCTGCATATAGCACAAGTTCTCATCCCAAAGCGTAGGATGTTTGCTGCAATATCCTCTCAGTAACTAGATCACTGTCCTGTTAACTACTTCTGTCTGGCCATCTGTTTGTGGATGAAAAGCTGTGCTTTTCTTTAATTTGGTGTCCATTAGTTCCCACAAACTGGACCAAAACTTCCCCACAAATAGGGTGTCTCAATCAGATACAATAGAAGTGGGTAATCCAAAATGAAGCCATACATGTTCAAAAAATAATTTTGCAGTTTGTTCAGCTATAATCTGTTTATTATAGGGTATCAAAATACACATTTTGCTAAACCTATCCACAACAACATATAGATAATCATGACCTTTCCTAGATTTAGGCAGTCCTCCAACGAAATCCATGGAAATGTTTTCCCAAGGGTGAGAAGGAACTGGCAAGGGAGTGTACAAGCCTAGTTTTCTATTGCTGGACTTGCTTTTAGCACACATAGCACACCCCTTTACATATCTAGAAACTGTCTCATTCATTTTTGGCCAATAGCAGAACCTTTGCAGCTGTGCAACTGTTTTACTTACCCCAAAGTGACCTGATATTAGAGAAGTTTGTGCCTCCCTAATTATCTTTGCTCTCTTAGTTTGTGGAATGCAGAGTTTCCCACAATGATATAAGAGTCGGTCCTTCACATGATAGTCCAATTCTTCTACTCTTTCGCCTTGACTCAAAGTTGCATATACATCTTTAAATTCCATATCCTGAGCATATTATTCTATGTAGCTTTCATGCAGCACAGAGCTATGCTTAAGTATGGTAGATGCATTTATAATGGGTCTAAATAACATATCTGCAACCTTGTTATGTATGCCCTTTTTATATCTAATGACTAAATGAAACTGTTGTAGAAACCCCATCCATCTGTAATGTCTTGATTGCTGCAATTTAGTTTGGGAGTGTAGGTATTGAAGTGGCTAATGATCAGTATGTATTATTGTTTCCTTGCCCATCAAATAATGTTTCAACTTTTTCACACTCTAAACTAATGCATACAATTCTTTATCATAGGTAGGATAGTTAACTACTGCAGGATTAAAAGTCTCATAATGGTAACATATGGGTTTACCGTGCTGTGTCAACACTGCTCCCATGGCATAGTCATTGGCATCAGTTTGGATCTCAAATGGTCTTTGTAGATCTGGCAGTGCTAGTACAGGTGTTGTACTAATCTTTTCTTTCAAGGTGTCGAAGGCTTTCTGTTGTTTGCCTCCCCACTGCAACACCTTGTTCAATCCTATCAAAGCATGTAAGGGAGCAGCAATTGAGGAAAATTTGAAATGAACTTCCTCCAATATTGTGTTGCTCCTAAGAAGCTTCTCACTTCTGTAGCAGACTTGGGTTTAGGCCAGTTTATGATGACTGCCACTTTAGAGGGATCTTTTTTCAATTCACCTCCCCCTACTATATGACCCAAATAATTTAGAGAGGTTTTGCCAAATTCACATTTGGAGAGTTTAACATAAAGTTTTTCTCTTTTCGAAAATTCTAATGTCTGCTTAACATGCTTTAAATGTTCTTCCCACGTTTTACTAAAAATCAGAATGTCATCCAGATACACAATAACAAAATCATCAAGAAAAGGTCTGAGTACATCATTCATTAATCTCATGAAGGTAGCAGGGGCATTGGTCAAGCCAAAAGGCATAACCAGCCATTCATACAATCCCTGCTTTATCTTGAAAGCAATATTCCATGCATCTTACTCTGCAACTCTGACCTGATGGTATCCACTGTGCAAATCTAGCTTGGTGAAATAAACAACTTCCTTCAATTGATCTAAAAGATCATCTATGCGAGGAAGGGGATAACGATTTTTTATTGTTATCTTATTCAGTGCTCGGTAATCAATGCACATTCTCCACGAGCCATCTTTCTTTCTCACCAGAACGATTGGTGACCCACATGGTGATGTGCTAGGCCTGATGAACCCTTTCTCGAGCAACTCCTGCACCTGCTTCTTAATTTCAGCATTCTCTAAAGCAAACAACCTTTTATACCTGTGGCTGCAATGATTGTTTCATCTCCGAGTCTGGCCCCAAATCTCTTTGAATAGCTACAACAGTCTTCTGCTTCTTGCCCTCGGACTTCTTAGGTCTCAGCTTTGGATGCAGAATCCAACAGTGCTCATCATCATGCCCCTCCTTTTTACAGTGAGTGCATGAAGCTTTGCCTTTTTGTGCAGTGTTAGCCTTCCTTGCTTTCCAATTTTGCTTTCTTTTCTCCTTGCTTTTACTTAGAGTGGGTTGGGATGGTCCCCCAACTTCTGGATTTCCATTCTTTCCTCTAGCTTCTAGATGGGTAGCTTCTATAGATACTTCATCTATACTAGTGGGATTAAACATGAGGATGGTATGCCTCATGTAGTTCTGTAGACCACCAATGTACTTCAAAAGAGTCTCTAGTGAGTCTAATGAGATACCCAACATCAATTCTCTCTTTCTGAACTCTTGAGTATACCCTTGTACACTTTGCCCTTTCAACTGCCAAAGAGTTTGCCAACTCATCATGGCTTGTTGGATGTAGAACAATGGATAGAACTGCTTTTTGATTGTAGCAACAAATTCACTCCAGACAGAGATGGTCTTACCATGTCCTTTCATATCAGCTTGGGTTCTGCCTTCCCACCAAACCAAGGCAGTGCCTCCTAGGCGTAGACTTTCCAGCTGAATCTTACTCTTGTCTGAGTCTATGTTTTGTACCTTGCAATACACATCAATTTGTCTAATCCAATTGTCCAAATTTTCAGCATTTAGCTCTCCATCAGATATAGGCAAATCAAATTTTACATCTAGCTTAATCAAAGATGCTTTCTTATTATGCACAGGGCTATTAGGAGGTGTGAGAAAGCTTTCCTCTTTCTCCTTTCCTTTGGAGTGGTCATGGGAATGAGATTCATCTTTTTCTTTATCTTGTTTAGAACTTGATGAATCTTCATCCCTATGATTTTAAAGTAGCTATACATTTCTTCTACCATAGACTTAATAGCTAGAAAACTTTCTATGAATTGAGGGTCTGACCCTATAGAACCTTCCTCTGACATTGTCTTCTGAGAATAGACTCTCTCAATTTCCACCAACTCTCCTTCTCCTAATTTGAGCTTTGATCTAGTAAGTATTCACAGCTAACCCAACACAAGTTTGTCTAACCTTACAGCCTAGAGCTCTGATACCACTTGATCTGATAATCACCCCGTGAATGACCTCAGTTGAAGATTTATTAAACAAAAGGTATTACAGACTCATGTGTTGGTGTGTGTGTTCTGTGTTATTGAAACAACGGATCGATCACATTGCCAATACACATAAAATAAGTGGAGAGACGGCAGAGAAATACAGTAAGCAACACAAAGACACAAACAATTTTTAATAAGGAGTTCACCCCTATTCTTGAGGGCTACATCTCCGGTCCAGCTCTCAGTGGTGGCCTTGTTTTATTGTGTATTTTAGCAGAGAATTACAAATACAGGGACTCAATGCGAGTTCTCCTGAAGCAGGTTTGCTTGGCAGGGTGGTTCTTGGATTCCCCAAGCCACTCGGAGTACACAGACTCTTGTTCTTCCTACCAGCTCTATGACCCTCGGTCTACAGTGGAAAGAGCCAAATGTGATGCTCAGTCTGGACAGATTCCTCTATGGGAAGGCTTGAATCTTCAAGCTCTCTGGTGCTCGATGCTACCTGTGGTCAGCTCGGCCCTCTGTCTCCTCTGCTTGGCTTTACTGTTCTCTGTGTTCAGTCCTCCTCTCGGGGTGCACTGTTCACTGTCTCTCTTGGTCGCTCAGACTCCTCTCAATCCTCCCTTTTTTTTCGACTGTCTCTGTTCATGGCTTTAGCCATTCGATCCCTATGCCTATTTGGTTCCTCTCCTACCTACGTCGATTCACCTTCTGCAGTTGTGCTTGGAATTCCCTGTTCAGCGTCAACATGAACGCTCGGGAAGTGGCCACGTGTCTCCATTTAACTAGTGCCAGCATGCTTCGTCAGTTCGTTTCTTCCATTACGTTGTGTATGCGTTCTTTCTCCACCGTGGTGGTTAAATGGACTCCAAATCCCTTTAGAACGCGGCTTAATCCCTTGTCGATTCCGCTTCCTCCATCGGGCGCAATCTCAGCTGTCCGATCTGGGCTCCTTCAGATCCAACGTCATACGCACGTCGAGCATGGGTGACTTGCTCGACCGATAGCGCGCGATCACGGCGGTTTTTCTCTCACCTCCGCTGCCACGCGTCGATCGCTGAGTGGAATCGCTCCGCTCTCCTCGAAAACCTCTTACCGTTCAAGGACGCCTTGATCGATAACGCCAGTTTTCCAGAGCGCGGTCCTGCCTTTGTCCTTTAGCGCTTTTTGTTTCTCCGCCCGTGGTTCTCCGGCCCCCAACGCAACAGGGCGCTTAAGGCTTTTCCATTTTAGCCTTGTTTGCCCAGCGATGCGCGATTGGCACTAATCACGCATCAAAATCACCTCCTTTTCCCGATCTGAGGCTCCCAGGGGCTGCTTTGACCTCCTGTGCAGTCTCCATGGGCCTCAGTCAGAACGCTTTGACCGAGGTCCTCGTCGTTCCACATTGGTGGCCATTACCACTGGTTCAAGGCATTTTTTGATCGTTGTTTTGGAATTTTCAAGGATTTGTTCAACTCGATACAGTCAAGGTTCTTGACAGTCTTTTGTGGATCCGATTCGGATCACATAAGCAGATCTTTAGAGGCTTTTGGCCACTGTTGTTCAAAAAATTAAAGAGCACTCTACATCATTCAGAGTATAAGCCTATCAACATTCCCAAAGGATTACCAATTTTGCACTCCTTTGTCACATGACTAAATGAAGCACTAACTGCTATGAAATTTCTGGAAAGTTTATAATTTCATGTTTAATTATTCTGCCCAGGTTATACTCTTTTGTGTTTTATCCCATACAGAACCAGATGGAGATAGCTATTTCCACCAAAAAAACAGGGAGATTAACCGAGAAATACCTGTTTCAAATTAGACGGGGAGGCAACGCTGCATGCACTGCGGGGATCACCCTCTGTAACTTCTGTTCGCCGAAGCTCCTTGGGAATTTGTTCAATGGTTGAATTGCTAGTGTTGTGGGGGCGAGCTCCTGGATTTTGGATTTGAGCAGAATATGAGGGTGGTTGGTAACGCGTTTAAATGCCATTAAATGTGATTAATACCCCTAGGTCGTCGCTGCAGTGGAGGGGGGTAGCTAGACGGGCAGAAACACAGTGAACGGCGAGTCGCCGGAGCTTGGTGAGATGTAATTGTCGGAGCTTAGAGAGATGTAACGTGTAACATGCGATGGATGCATGGTCAAGTCGCGAGATGTAACATGTGATGCGCATTTATGTTTCTATAGAGGTGGAAATAGCGCTCGCACTGGGCCATTCCTTCACCTTATTAGATTACTGCATACATTTTGGGTTTCCACAAAATGTTGACAAAATTTAATAAAAATTCCAATCATAAACCCAAATTTGCCATATATAAAGCCGAGATGGAGATGAGTTTGGCACTGTGGCCACTCATGATGCAAGAAGCCCTTTATTGTATTTATTTATGAGTTGACAAAATCACGTGTGGTTGTTGGAAACCATAAACCACCCTAGGACCACCCTTGATGGTTTATGGAATAGAGAAGTAGTGTTGTCGTAACAATTCTCGACCGTTGATCTATAAATGAGCAGTTTCACTAAACTACTTTACGTGGGGGGCTTGGCAGGACATAAACTTCGTTCAATTCATGTTGTCCAGTTTCGGTCTATTCCCATGGGGAACAATAATAGTCGTTGATTTCATTTTAGCTGTAGTGCCTCTCCAAGTTGATACTCCAGCCGAGCCCAATGTGTATGTAAATGTAAGAATTGCACTCAAGCTAATCAACCTTTAGCCCTAATAATATAAATTAGCACCAATAACCAATGGAGAAGGTTAAGCGAAAAGCCGATGTATCTAAGGAGCCTGCGATGTCTTCATTTTCTGAGTGGCAGAGCTTAAGATAACTCCGAGAGTTAGTGGTTGAAGAAAAGCATCACTATGATCTCTATGACTTTCGACAAGAGCATGGGAAGGCGTTGGCAGGAAAATACGCTAAACTTACTCACATTCATTAACCTTCCATGGACAAAGAGCATTGTGCCCATCACCAAATTTCGTGCTAAATATAGAAGTTGCACTCTCCATTTGTCGTGTGATTATTTTGACCCTTGCCTGCTCTTATAGATCATGTAACGTAACGAGATGGATGCAAACGTAGTGGAGAGTCATGTCACCGTCCTTGAAATTTCAAACTTTTTGGAAAAATCGTGGATCCATGTGCACATGGTAGCTAGAGTTACGTTCAACCAACTAAACAATTCAAGGAGACTTCATGCTGCTCTAACGCCATCTTTCGATCAATAATTTTAAGTTTTGAAGATTTACTAACTTCCCTTTATGTCTTTCTCACAAATTCCAAATTCATATCTTCATTACGATGCGAACGTTGTCCTTGAATATACTGCAACATTTGTCTTGTCGAAGCTGCCCTCGCTGAGAGTTTCAATCTTTCAAGACCTTTTAACTTGTGCCGACAGGATGACAGAAAACAACGTTCATTTATCACATGCGATAAAGACAGTAAAGACAGTTGTAGGAGGAGGATAAATCGATAAAATGTAGGACAATTTTAATTTTTTCCGACTGCAAAGTCTTTCCATCATTTACACGCTCCCAAACTCCCATGGAAATATTATTGTTCCTTCAACGGCATCATAATTAAAAAGGTGACACTTTCTTGTCAATCATTCTCCGTTGATGTTTCAAGAGCTTTGTCTTTTCCAGCTGGAAAAATTAGCTACAACACTTAGTATGCTTTTTCTGAGTTGTGAGTTGTGCTGGTTTAATAGTATTTTTTTAATTTCACATTATAGTTGGGTGAAATAGTAGATGATAGACAAATCACTCATTATTAGAATTTTAATTAGCAATTGCACCACATGTTGTAATAGAAACAGCGTAAGGCTGTTGTATGTTATAAGAAAGTTTAGAAACTAGATAAATATTGAAAAGAAAGTATTTAATTGGATTATCCATATAAAGTTTTCTTTGACTTCTTATTAAAAGAAGATTTTTACAAAGTTATGAGAGATATAGTGAAATTTTTTATTAGTATTAAAAATGATGAGTGAAGTCATTATGTAGTAATTTAGTATGTTTTTGACTCGTGATTACATCATTTGCTTGTATGCTAAGTAATAATAAAGTTAAAAGGAAATCATAAATGTGGGCACATGACTTTTTTGGTTCATTTTCTTAGAGCCCCTGGATTATATGTGATGAAGTTGTTAAAAGCTTGATGATTCTCTTTATATGTGATGAAGTTGTTAAAAGCTTCTCTATTGCATATTTTGCATATTCCTGAATTGAGTGTTGAGTCGAGGGCTTACTTTTGGCTCGTTTGGCTTCTTTTAAGCCATGAGAAATAATAGATATATTATTCAATTTTTTGGTAGGGATTCTAGGATAAAATATGGTGTTCATGTATTTTTAATTGTTTGTGTTATCATGTATTATAAAATGTATTTATTTCTATCTTTTTTTAAGCCATGAGAAATAGTAGATATATTATTCAATTTTTAGGTAAGGGGTTCTAGGATAAAATATGGCATTCATGTATTTTTAATTGTTTATGTGTTATCATGTATTATAAAATGTATTTATTTATATCTTCTTTTAAGCCATGAGAAATAGTAGATATATTATTCAATTTTCTAGTAAAGTGATTTTAGGATAAAATATGGTGTTCTTGTATTTTTAATTGTTTATGTGTTATCATGTATTATAAAATGTATTTATTTCTATCTTCTTTTAAGCCATGAGAAACAGTAGATATATTATTCAATTTTCTAGTAAGGGATTCTAGGATAAAATATGGTGTTAATGTATTTTTAATTGTTTATATGTTATCATGTATTATAAAACGTATTTATTTCTATCTTCTTTTAAGCCATGAGAAATAGTAGATATATTATTCAATTTTTTGGTAAGGGATTCTAGGATAAAATATGGTGTTCATGTATTTGTAATTGTTTATGTGTTATCATGTATTAAAAAACGTATTTATTTCTATCTTCTTTTAAGCCATGAGAAATAGAAGATATATTATTCAATTTTCTGATAAGGGATTCTAGGATAAAATATGGTGTTCATGTAGTTCTAATTGTTTATGTGTTATCATGTATTATAAAATGTATTTATTTCTATCTTCTTTTAAGCCATGAGAAATAGTAGATATATTATTCATTTTCTGGTAAGGGATTCTAGGATAAAATATGATGTTCATGTATTTTTAATTGTTTATGTGTTATCATGCATTATGAGATCTAGTGAGGGGAGCAAATGTGTGTTAAAATGAAAGAATAGTGACATAAGTAATTAATAATAATAACAAAAAAATATTACTTTGGAAATGGTATTTGTAAATTATTGAATAGCAATAACAAAAAGAGATATTACTTTGGAGATGAAAATTGTAAATTACATGAGAGAATAGTGGCATAAGTACTTAATAATAATAACAAAAAAATATTACTTTGAAAATGGAATTTGTAATTTATTGAATAGCAATAACAAAAAGAAATATTACTTTGGAGATGAAAATGGTAAATTACATGTATATGGCACCATGTAAGACTTGGCCTATCCTTTCCTGTGAAGTCTTGGAGTAGACCTAGGTGATAGGAGAGAAGGGCATGCAAATGTTTAAAGGGATGATTGCATGAGAGGAATCAAATATTTTAACTAGTGAATATATTCTTTTAAATGTTGTCATTCGCACACACACACACACACATATATAATTTAATCTTATGTTGTTAATGATGTAGTAGATTTGTAGCCCTCAAGGGACAACTGAACTAATGATGGTTGTGTAAGTAAATAAAGTATTATATGTAAAGAGGTTTTTGGTTCACATCATCCAAATTCACATATATATGTGGTATGGTCATATCTAAGAGCCTAGCCTAGAGGTTGTAGTAGTAGTGGGAGGTTATAGTAGTAGTGGTTGGAATCGACCCCATGTCCCATGAGTATGAGTGGTCCAATTGCCAATTCCTCTATATACAAATGAAAGAAAAGAAGATAGATTAGATCTACATGTTTTTAATTTTTGAATATAATCTTATGACTGCTGAACTTTTTATGTAACATTATGTTTTCTTAACAACTTCTCTCCAAACTTCTTACAACATGTTGTTGGTTCACACGGCTTTGCCAAAGACATTTGTGACGATCGAGTTGAGCTCTGCGGTTGCAATGGCTCTTAGTCTGACCTGTGTCGGCCAAACCACCAAAGACTCTGCAAGCGAGAAGCCGGAACACGCACGACCTGCATCGGTTAGCTTCGGTGCACCAAGAGCAGGGCTTTTATGTTATCTGTAGAAGTCAGGGGTTACAAGAATAACGGAGCTGCTACTGGCCAGATCTGTTGAATACAATGCTTCCTTAGGCGGAGAAGACAGCTGGTAAACCCTTGATTGGCATAAACAAGATGGATATGCTTATGAAATGCTTATGAATCAGGCACGCTCTCAGGACGAAAAATCGCCGACCCTGCCAAAGGTATGAAGAAATAATCCAGTTTTTTTGCATATCAAAACATAGATCTGTATTATTATGTTGCCATTCTTGACATCCACCGGTTCAAACATCCGCCATTGAGCCCCAATCGGGCAACATATCCACAGATCCGTGGCAATGAGCATAGATTGAGTCTTGGGCTCGTAGATCCAGACCTTCTAATGGAAGAACGACCCTATTTATGGTCAAATTCGGAAGCTCGCTCACCGAACAAGTTGTTTCAAAGTGAGTATAAGGTGCAGAGCAGAGTCGCAGGGATAGATCTGCCAACAATAAGATCTGGAACCCTGGTAAGAGATCACAGTTTCCAAGTATTTGTAAAAAACCAGGATGGAAAAGACACGGATCTCCTGGAGAAGGAAATCTCCATAATCGAAGGAAACAAGAATGCAGAACTGGAGAAGATAGCCAGGGTGCTGACAGATCAAGAGGCTACTTTATCAGGGAAGGAAGTCCTCCAGACTGAATCCCGGCCCCAAATCGCCAGTCCAAAATCTGCCGGGACATAACCCAATCGTTTTCAAATCCTCGTCAGAACGCCCATGGGAAATACAATCTTGATTTGGACTCATGCCACAAATAAGGCGATAGATCTGAAAAATAACATAGCTAACCAGATTGGCTATCCGGCAGGTGAGCAAAACCTAGTAACA
The DNA here is from genome assembly GCA_000404065.3 of Pinus taeda. Taxonomy (NCBI): domain Eukaryota; kingdom Viridiplantae; phylum Streptophyta; class Pinopsida; order Pinales; family Pinaceae; genus Pinus; species Pinus taeda. The sequence continues at coordinate 71,675 of APFE030719381.1, forward strand.
GGGGGCAAATCGCTACAGGATCACAAATCCTTGAAGGAGTACAACATCAAATCAGGATTTACAATCATTCTCAATATGAGACTACGAGGAGGTGCAACGACCAGCAAAACAACAGCAGGAGGCAGTGGGTCCAAATCGAATCACAACCCAGCTCAGCACCAACAATACAGAAGTGAAGGAGTATCCTACAAGCATATATTACAAAGTGGGAAAGCTCCTCCGACAGTCCCAAAGCAGGTCGGAGCAGAACCAAGTCCATACATAGTGGAACAAATGTAGCACACACCAGAACTAACAGTCGATATAGCAGAATTAAAGAAGGTATGCAACAACTATGGGAAGCAAGCCATCATCTGCCGTTTTAATGGGGTTTGGCCCAAACCCTTGGATCTGTTTCATTGGATACTCACAAATTGGTCTCTGGACTGTGAGATCCACCTATGTTCAAAAGGATTTTTCATAGCAAAATTTCAGTTGCCAGAAATCAAAGAGCTCATGATTCAGCAAGGACCGTGGTTTTGGGGCTCTTCGGGTCTCTTTATTACCCCATGGTTCCCGGAGTTCGATGCAAATACTTTTGTTGTATCTCGGAAGCCTGTATGGGTACGTCTTCATAACCTCCTATCCATTTCTGGGACCAAAAGATACTTGCATGTATATGCAACTCCATAGGCAGACTCATCAAAATGGATACACAAATAATTGAAGAAAGAATTTTTACTTTCGCACGCATATGTGTGGAAGTAGATCTTAGTAAAGGTTTACCAAGAAACATTAAACTAAAACACAAAGACTGCAGCTGGTTGCAGTCATTAGATTATGAAAATACAGCTTTCAAGTGCAGAATATGTCAGCAAACTGGACATCTGCAAAATGCATGTCCAGAATACAAAAAGAACAACCGCAGAAAGAAGAAAATAGGTAATCATAAAAAAGGATGGAAATTCGCCTATACAAAATCAGATGAGGAGGAAGATAATGAGGAGAAAGAACTAGTCCAAAATGGAAGCAACCAAACAGAAACTCAGAAGACACCCCCACAAGAACCTATGGAATCACAATCGGGAAAGAACTCAAATTCAATAGAAATCAGTGGAACCAAAAGGCAGCACTCTCCAGACGCCTCTGATTCAGCCAAGGAAAATCCTCGACTTGACGAAGAAAATCCACTTCAACTTGTTCCCATAATTCCATCCTAAGAAGAATGGCAAAAAGTTGAGAAGAAAAAGGGGAGAAAGACATGATTTCTCTCAATTCTCTTATTTGTTCTCGCTGAGGTTTTTTCTCATAATTCTTGTTTTTATTTTTTAAGCTCTCCAACTGGACGGGCATTGGCCTGAGCACTCCTCATATGAGGAAGTCGTGTATCTGTTTCAATGGGTTTCCTTACATGTTTAGTTGGACGGGACTAAGTTTCCACATCCAGCGAGCTCTATGATCCGCAAATTATAGAACAAATTGAATGCTGCGGCATATACTTGTAACTTTTTATCCTGGTAATAAAAAGTTCGATTTTTTCTTTTGGAAAAAACAACTTCTCTCCATATTGAAAAACACCTAACCCCTCTTAATTCTAATACACAATTAAAAGTATATATTCTTTAAATATTTAGATATAAGAAATAGATCTTACACACTAAAAACATCCTACTAAGATTATTTGCAACCAAAAAACAAAAGAAAAAAACTAAAAATTATTAGAATTATTCTTTCATTAATAATAAAACAAGTTATTGGATTATAAAAAATTCCTTTTACAATGGTATAAAAATAATCTAATTATTTTATTACTCTTAAAGTTAAAAGAAATATAATATATGATAAATAATCTAATTATTTTATTACTGTGAAAGTTAAAATAATTGACTAAATGAACAAAAATATATAATTTAAAAACCAAATCTATATTAAGAGCAAACCAAAAAGAATTGACTAAATAAACAAAAATATATAATTTAAAAACCAAATCCATATTAAGAGCAAACCAAATCTCTATGAGAGAATGAGAAATAATGTGTACTATGAATTCCAACAATTGTAATATAAATTCTTTTTAATATTAAAAAAATTAATAAAAAATTTGAAAAGAAACACATAATAATAACAATGTGCATTATAATTTATTACAATTTAATTTATTTTAGAAACATTATTTGCAACCAAAAAACAAAAGAAAAAAACTAAAAATTATTAGAATTATTCTTTCATTAATAATAAAACAAGTTATTGGATTATAAAAAATTCCTTTTACAATGGTATAAAAATAATCTAATTATTTTATTACTCTTAAAGTTAAAAGAAATATAATATATGATAAAATAATCTAATTATTTTATTATTATTAAAGTTAAAAGAATTGACTAAATAAACAAAATATATAATTTAAAACCAATCTATATTAAGAGAAAACCAAAAAATTGACCAAATAAACTAAAAATATATAATTTAAAAACCAATCATTACTAAGAGAAACCAATCTCTTAGCTAGAATGAGAAACAATGTCTATTGAATTCCAACAATTTAATATAAAAATTCTTTTAAATATTAAATAAAAATAAATAAATAATTGAAAAGAAAAAATAATAAATAACCCTGTGCATTATGATTTATTAGAATACATTTTAGATTGTAGAGGTTTAAAAGTAAAAATAGGTAAATACATTTTAGATTGTAGAAATAAAGTGGAGCTATCAAACTGTGACATAAACGTAGTTTTGCTACAATGGTTTGATCCAAAGTAATTTTATATGTTTTTATGTTTTGGTGGATGTTATGTAAAAATTAGTTAATTTTCGATTTATTATTTAATTTTAGGTTTAATTAGACGAAATGGCACAATCTTAAGATCATGGCCTTTCCCAAAGGGTGCCCATGGCGGTATATAAGCCAAGAACCCCATTGTAATCATTCATCATCTGTCAATTCATCTTTTAATAAAATATTTATACAAATAAATATGTTTATCAAGAAGTCTCAGCTTCATCTGGTATCAGAGCCAACACGAATTGTTGACACCCACAAGTTTTGCTGGCCATCAGGCCCTATGAGCTTTCATAAAAAAAAGCGGTGCGTGTGGATTGTGCGTACTGTGCCTGGAGAAATACGTTAGACGAAAGGAGCTGCGACTACGTGGAATAATCTTTGCAGGGGTTCCGTGTGGCATAACCTGCGGTAGTCTGCATAATCCGCGGTGAGCTCGACGGTATATCCGCTGGAATTCGACGGCCAACGTGGACCTACGGCTGCATGGAATAGTTCTGCGGTGACCTGCGGTTAATATGTTGAACCATCGCCGAAAACAGGCATCGTGGACCTGTTGTTCCATGCAGTGAACCTGCTATCCGTGCGGTGATCTCTGCAGGCAATTAAAACCATTCCGATTGCTCAAAAAACGTGACTATGGTAGGAGGACGTAACGGTCCGTACGATATATATATATATATATATATATATAATATATATATATATATTATATATATATATATATATATATATATATATATATATATATATTAAGCTGGCAGATAAATACACGCCCCGTAAACCCGCTCAATGTCGACAATGACAATGGCAAATTTCCAAAAAAAATTGTTGGACTCAGAGCATAAGATACATAGCAACCACGATGAGGTCAGTGAAATATTAGATGAATTCCAGATGAAGCTTGAGAGGCAGGTTGACGATATCAAAAATCAGGCTGACAAAATAAAAAATCTTCAGGATACGACAAATCGAATAGAAATAAAGATGGAAAACCAACATGCCCAAACAGAAGTAGAAATCAGTGAGGCTTTAACAATGCTGAAACTTCTGTGTAAAAAGGCAAATTGTACACCCGCACAACTACTAAAAGAAAATGAAGAAAATCAAGAGCACATCTCATCATATTCAACAAAGTCAACAGACTCTCATGAAAAAGTTGAACCCCCAAAAAAATCAACCACACCCCACCAAGAAGTGAGTAACACAACCTTTACAAACAAGCAACTCTGCGATACCTTTACCAACCAACACCCTTTTTTCGCTCAACCATTAGCAACATACCAGCGAAGGGCAAAAGTCAAGATGCCTAAATTCGATGGAAACGAAAAAAACAATGTTGCATGGATAAATAAAGCAGAAGAATACTTTGAGATATATGACATCAATGACGATGACGAAAAGCTCAGGCATGCATCCATGAAAATGGAAGGAGAAGCATATAACTGGTATATGTGGTGGAAAAAGACAACACACGTCATTAGTTGGAGGAAATTTAAAGATGTATTCTTTAAAAGATTCCAAGGTGTAAGAGAAGAAGAGTTCTTTTCAAAACTCATCAAGTTATGAAAAAAAGGAAGTGTGGATGAATACACTCAAGAATGGGAGACCTTAGTAACACGAGTACCTGGGTTATCAGAATCTCGTCTAATTCAATCATACGTCTCGAGACTCAAAACCCATTTACAGGTAGAACTTGAGATGCATGGCATTTCATCAATAGAAGTAGCAAGACGAAAAGTAAAAACAACCGAAAAGAAATTCGAACAAATATTTTGGTCAAAATCCGAAAAAAAACATATTCAAGACGAAGAACACCTCAGTACATGCGGATGTAAAAAATACAAGATACGTTCCACCACATCGACGTGAAGATGAAAAATCTAATGTGGAAACGCAAAGGATAAAAGAGGGTAAAAGCAAGCGTTGTGGTGAGAAGTGGGACCCCAAGCATAGGTGTGTTAAAGGAAAAGAACCAAAGAACCTATATAATTATGAAGCAACCAATGATTCAAACAGTGAAGATTCTGACATAGATGAAACAGAAGATGGCCAAGAATTCTCACCAGAATTAGATGACGAAAGTATTCTGCAAGTGTCATTATCAGCCATGATAGGTATATCACAACCTCAGACCTTAAAGTTAAAAGGACACGTGAAGAAGAACAACGTGGTGGTCCTCATCGACTTTGGTAGCATACAAAAATTTTTAGATGCAACCGTGGCAAAGAGACTCAATATTTTATCATTTCCCTCACCAAACATGAAGGTGATGGTAGCTGATGGTAAGAAGATTGAAAAGGTGGGGAAATGCCATAAGGTTAAATTGCAGATTCAAGACTTCAGTTTAGAGTCCCCGTTGTACACAGTACCATTAGGAGGAGTAAATGTAGTCTTAGGTATCCAGTGGTTACGAAATTTAGGTACTTATGCCGCCAACCACCAATTACAATTTATAACATTCAAATGGGGAGGTCAGAAGTACAAATTACATGAATTCCAAGCACCAGAATCAAATTGTATCATCATCTCAGATGATGAAGATGATTCGAAAGGGGGCACCCACTTATGTAGTACAATGTCATCAGTTAGAAATGTTATCTGCAAATATGACCAGTGAAGAGTCACCAGAGATACATATCTAATTCGGAAGCATGAAAAAGTATTTCAAGACCTACCTATGAAGATGTCGTCTAATAGGGAAATTGAGCATACAATAGAAGTCAAGGCACGATCAATCCCTGTCAAAATCAAGCCATACCGATACCCACATCACCAAAAAACAGAGATTGAGTGATTAATCCAAGACCTCTTAAGGGGTGGGATCATCTCGAAAAGTAAAATTCCTTACACTGCTTTAGTGATGTTGGTAAGGAAGAAAGATGGTTCATTCAAGCTATGCATTGATTATAGGGGATTAAACAAAATAACAATTAAAAACAAGTTCCCAATCCCCTTTATTGGAAAAATGTTGGATGAGCTACATGGCGCAAGGTATTCCTCAAAATTGGACTTGAGATCAGGCTACTATCAAATTAGAATCATATTAGAGAACATACCAAAAACGACATTCCGAACACATGAAGTTCACTATGAATTAACCAATGCACCAGCAACATTTCAAGCAACTATGAACGAATTATTTCGCCCACATCTTAGAAAGTTTGTATTAGTATTTTTTGACGATATTCTAATTGACAGTAAAACTTGGAAGGAGCACTTGCAATATTTGGACAAAGTTCTTACACTACTTAAAGAACACCAATTTTATGCAAAAAAATCCAAATGCACCTTTGGAAAGGAAGAAGTAGAATACCTTGGACACATTATATCCCATGAAGGCGTAAAGGTGGAACCTAACAAAATCAAAGCTATAAAAGAATGGACCAAACCTGCTAATATATCCAAGCTAAGAGGGTTCTTAGGTTTGACTGGATATTACCGAAGATTTATTAAAAACTATGCACATATAACTGCACCTCTAACAAATATTTTAAAGAAGAATTTGTTTCTATGGGATGAGGAAGCAGGAAGGTGTTTTGAAAAATTAAAGGAAGTTGTGTCTAATGCTCCCGTATTAGCAACACCAGATTTTTCTAAACCATTTATCATTGAGTGTGATGCTTCTGGATTTGATATAGGTGCAATATTAATGCAACAAGGACATCCAATAGCTTTTGAAAGTAGGAAGCTCAACAAAATAGAACGCCTCAAATCCACATACAACAAAGAAATGCTCGCTATCATGCATGCACTAGCTAAGTGGAGGCAATGTCTTTTGGGAAGTAAGTTTTCTATTCGAACAGACCACAACAGTCTCCAGCATCTCCTTCAACAAAAAACACTTTCCAAAGAACAACAAAAATGGATTGAAAAATTTGCCGCTTTTGACTTGGAAATACTACATAAAAGAGGTAAAGACAATGTGGTAACATATGCCCTATCTAGAAAAGATGAAGAACCAACACTACTTGCAATTTCGGTTGTTGTCCCTGAGTGGCTTAACGAAATTTGGAGTGAGTATGCCAAGGATCCAGAAATAACAGCAATAATCAATAACCTTCCCAACAACTAAAAATTTGAGTGGAAGAATGATATCCTATGGTATAAGGGAAGAATCCATTTAAATACAAATTCCAAGTTTAAGTTTAAGATACTGAAGGAATCACATGACTCACCGTCATCTAGACATGTAGGATTCTTTAAGACTTATTACAGTGCACGCCAATCCTTCTTTTGGAAGGGAATGAGTCGTGATATTCAGAAGCATGTAGCAGAATGTGACACATGTCAAAGGAATAAAAGTGAAAATATTACGACACCAGGATTACTTCACCCTTTAAACATTCCAAATCAGAAATGGGAAGAAATCTCGATGGACTTTATCGAAGGATTACCAGTATCTGAAGGCAAGGACAAGATTTTCGTAGTAGTCGATAGACTCACCAAATATGCTCACTTTATGGAAATAAAGAAGTCATATTCAGAAAAAGAAATCACTGAAATATTTTGCAAAAATATATATAAGTTACACGGCTTTCTGAAAGTCATTGTGAGCGATAGAGATTCCAAGTTCAAAGGTAATTTTTGGAAGGAATTGTTTAGCCATATAGGGACCTACCTAAATATGAGTTCCGCTTATCACCCTCAAACAGATGGCCAAATAGAGGTTGTCAATAAATTTTTGGAGGCCTACCTATGTTGCTACGCTACAGAAAAACAAAATAAGTGGCTCAATGGTTACATCTTGCTGAATGGTGGTATAATTCCACTTATCATACATCAGCAAAAATAATGCCATTTCAAGCTCTATATGGGTATGAACCCCCGAAATGGAAGGATCTAGCTATTGTCCAGACAAATATACCTGTTGTTAAAGACAAACTAGAAGAAACCTAAAAAAATTCCAAATATTAAAAGAAAATTTGAATAATGCAAGGAATTGTATGAAGCAACAAGCAGACCATAACAGCATCGAAAGAGAGTTTGAAGTCGAAGAATGGGTGTTTGTTAAGCTCCAACCATACAAACAATTATCCTTAAAACAAAAAGGAAAAAACAAATTGGCACCAAAATTTTATGGACCTTATCAGATCAACAAAAAGATTAGCCAAGTCGCATATGGTTTAAGCCTTCCAGAGACAAGTCGTGTTCACAACATCTTCCACGTATCTTGCCTTAAAAGGGCACTAGGTAACAATAAAACAATGCAAACAACACTTCCATCCCTAGATGATGAGGGAAGAGTCATTCTAGAACCAGAAGCTATTTTGTCTACTAGAGAAAGGAAGCTTCGATATTGTACTATTAAGGAATATCTGATCAAGTGGAAGGACATACCCGAAGAAGACGCTTCTTGGGAGAATGGAGCAAAATGTCAACAATGTTCGTCATTACGTCTGCTTTGAGGACAAAGCATTCTTTCGAGAGGAATGAAATGTTATGTAAAAATTTAGTTAATTTTAGGTTTAATTAGACGAAAGGGCACGACCATAAGATCATGCCCTTTCCCAAAGGGTGCCCATGGCGGTATATAAGCCAGGAACCCCATTGTAAAAATTCATCATCTATCAATTCATCTTTTAATAAAATATTTATACAAATAAATCTGTTTATCAAGAAGTCTCTGCTTCAGTGGAATTTAATAACATAATTTGTAGAATATTGTAGAATTTTTCCTACAAATAGGCTAGCTTTGATACCATGTAGAACTTTTTCTACAAATCAACTAGCCCCGATACCATGTAGAAATTCCCACAATAGATCAACCTGGTAATGCAATGTACTAAAGCAAAACAGTTGGTCTACTTCTACAAACAATTTAGCGAAAGTTGAATCAACCATGAGCAACATCAATAAGAACACATATAACTAATAAGAAGGGATCAATCACACATAACACAGACGAATTTACCCAGGGAAAGCACCTGCCTAAAACCCCATCTCTATATTATCATACAAGTGGAAATATAGTCCAAATTACACAAAGCCTTAGCTCGGAAGCTATCCAGCTCTCAGTACAATCCCTCTGCTTGTCATAGACAATTAAAGGCTTCTCACAAACATTCTCCTCTGCCCTCCAAGTCTCCTATTTCTATGCACAGTTTTTCTTGGGTCCTCCAGCTGCAACATGTGTGATTCTCACCTCACACACAACACTGACATTTGAAATAACTGCACAAACCTGAAGGAGATAAATCCTCATCATGGATGAGATTCCTTTATAGGAAAAATATTCATCCAATTGATAGTACATTGTCCCTTCTCTGATCTCAACTGGTCTTTGTTTGAACTGACATGCATGAGTTATTTAAGCTATAATATTCAGTTATTTGAAAACACCAATTGTTACATGCATGCAAGCATTAACAAACTGAATCTCATTAATTTAACAACTTGTTAAATTAATCTAACTGGACTTGACATAGTTAACTGAGCCAACTAATTACAACTCATCCTTATCTCTTTAACTAATGGATCAATTCATCAATTAATAGATAAACTGTTGCATATCCTCACATAAACTTCAAGTTTGTTTTTCCTTAACTAATTAACTCATGGAAATTAATTAATTAATATTTTAAACTGTTGTTAAGACCAAATTCATTTTTACTTCCTATAGATAGACCAGGGACTACTATAAATAGGAAGGGACCCAGAAATGATATTTTTAGAACTTTCTATTTTTAGCAGTTTCACCTCTCACCCAAGGTGGCCAATGACCTCACTGGCCAAAATTCTATTTTTAGGAGTCCTATTTTTAGCATATTCTAAATTTAACATTTCTTGTTGCACATTTTTCAACATAATTTATATGAGATTTAAAAAGAAAATTAAATGCATTTTTAATATTACGTTGTTAATACAAAATTTTGCTACAATGGTTTGACCCAAAGTAATTTTATATGTTTTTGTTTTTTGGTGGAATTTAATAACATAATTTATATGAGATTTAAAAACAAAATTAAATGCATTTTTAATATACAAGTGATTCGAGAATTTTGAAAAATCTGAAAACATTTAAATCGTGTTAATTTTGCGCAGTAATTTTATATGTTAATAATTTGACTCACAATGATTTTATATGTTTTTGGTTTTTAGTGGAATTTGATAACACATTTTATATGAGATTAAAAACAAAATTAAATGCATTTTCAATATAAGTGATTTGATAATTTTGAAAAATATGAGAACATTTAAATCACACTAATTTTACACATTAAAATTGTGAATCTACAAACACCAAAACCAAAACCACTTGCCGCAATGGTTTGACCGACACTAATGGTTTGACCCACAGTAATTTTATATGTTTTTGTTTCTTCGTGAAATTTGATAACACATTTTATATGAGATTAAAAACAAAATTAAATGCATTTTCAATATACAATTGATTTGAGAATTTTGGAAAAACGCTAATTTTGCACATCAAAATTGTGAATCTACTAACACCAAAACCAAAACCAAAACCACTTGCGGTAATCGTTTGACCCACATTAATTTTATATGTTTTTTTTTCTTCGTAAAATTTGATAACACAATTTATGATGATGATGATGGTGTTGGACCTATAATTTTCTTAGTTTCTAATTGTATGGTTCCTGGTCTTTCTTGGCAAGATTGGTGTTGTAGCTTTCTTTTTTTTCTCTACGGTCTTCCACCTTCCTTTATCTTGCATCTCCTTCATCTCTTCTGGTTCTTGGGACATTGGTGCCTTAGCTTCGCGATCTATTGTGTTTGTCCTTTTTAAGATAGTCGGAGAAGAAGTTTGGTCTAGGAGATCTGCTTTGTCGATAAACGAAGATTTGTTTTGTGTGGTATTCAAATCCTCATAACTGTTGAGTAAATGAAGATTTGTTTTGTGTGGTATTTGAATCCTCATAACTGTTGACGCTTGACAGGTTCTTGAGTTCACTTTCCCCCTGCTTGTCTTGAGAGTTGTTTCTTTTGTGCCCAATTTCTTGTGATTCAGAGTTTTCTCGAGAGTATTCTTCTTTAATGACAGTGTAGTGTTCTTTTCGTGCTCCTTCCCACCATGTAGATCTATGGTGATTTTTTCTAGCAGAATTTTTCTGGGAGGCTTTTGGGAAATTTTTGGCCAGATGGATTGTCTCAAAGTAGGATCGACATCTGAAGAGGACATTTTCATAATCAAGTTTCTGGTTCCACACATAGTCTTTACTTGTTAGGTTTATTTTAGCTGGGAATCTGACGCTTATGTCCATTTCCACATAGATGAGTGCATAGGTGGTTCTAGCATATTCCTCTGTTTATGGGCACTTGTAGTAAAATTTCCCAATTACATTTCCAATGGCTTTTAGCGAGGAGAAATTCCAGAGATGCAAGGGTAGGTTTGGCAATCGTAGGTTTGGCAAGCTCACCCAAACTGGTGTTGAGGTTATGACTGTTGTTGAGGGATCGAATGATGGGTTCCATGGCTTCATGAATAGGCCTAACTTTTCCCAAAACCAAGGGCCGGAATCTAGAATACATTGTCTGCTTTCAGGGTTTTCAAAATATCTATAAAGAAACCCCTAGCACAAGGGTAGATATTAATTGCATCAGAAATGACAGGCTTCCATACCTCTGAGATTAAATTGTGGGGAGCTATCAGTCATGGCCAAAAACCATTGAACCAGAAGATTTAAAAACAAAATTAATTACATTTTCAATATATAAAGAAAAATAGACTCGCCCAATTTTTATTAGAAAGAGACGAAATGATATGTTCAACCATTCCTTTAATAAATTAGATTATGAAGGCTAACTGATCAACTTTGGTCATGCACTCCAAAAGCAAGAATTTCTATGTGCATCCATGGTGCCATCAGGGTATGTTTGGTGTGCCTTGGGCTTGAAAGAAATCTTTGAAGTAATTCTCCAGTTGGATATGTTGTGGTGTTTTCTGAGAATTTGGAAGATGAATAAGAGGCGTGGAAAGCTTGCTAGAGAATGTTTATTGGCACTAAAAGGAGGAATCCTCTGATTTTATTTGCCTTAGATTGTTTGGCAAGTCATTCATAGCCCAAATTTCCTCTGGATGGCCTTACTTCCAAATGCAAAATTGTCGCTGGAAGCTTTAGATTTCTAGGATAGTTGGTGAAGGTGGCCGTGAGGGATTTATAATCAAAGTTATTGTGATAGCTCATCAACACTTTCAGTTGTTTTGTTGTTGGTTATTTCTGGGATAGTCGGTGAAGGTGGACATGAGGGATTCATAAGCAAAGTTACTGTGATAGCTCATCAACACTTTCAGTTGTTCTGTTGTTGGTTCAAAGAATCCTCCAAAATCTAGATATTCCATTCCCTACCAAACAAATAAATAAATCCTAGACAATGTGTCATCCACGAAAACTAAATTTTGTGTCTCGCGCTTAGAACTAAACCAACTACTGAATATACATTTGAACAAATCAAAAGGCCATAGAACAACGAATTAAAAAAAAAAGGAACAAATCATAACAAAAATGGAAAACCGAGAACTACAAGGAGGAGAATTCAGAACTATTTGTATGAATTGGAAAAAAAATTCACAACTATGAACATTCTTGTAATAATATGAATCAATCAAACAGAGAAAGTCTTATAACAATCTCGGGCACCACTGAGAGGATGAAGTTTCCATCTTCCAATTGCTTCAAGGAAAGTGTGCACAACTATATGTCCTAGTTGAAGTTGCAGAAGAGAATAACGTTAGAGCCAGTGGAGGGTACAAAGGAGGATGGGATGCTACCGCCGAAGATAAATTATCGCTATGGCTTGCCACATGAAGAGAACACTGAGTAAAAGAAGGATCACCAACAGATATGAATGTTGTTACCGTAACAAACTATCCTAACTTCTAATGTGGTTTTTATTATAACTGATTATGATGATCGGGTGGTGGAAATCATTTTAATCGTCTCACACATCAAATCAGCAATCCAAGATGGTACACGGGGCACACAAGGGAGTTCATTTCAAAGAAAAAAGCCTTACGGCGTAATTATAAAAATATTAAACATTACATCGATGATATTAGTAACACAATGTATTTAATATGTTCAAATATTATACTAAACATTTATTAGAAGCATGGAAATTTTTTCCATAATAATAAACATGCAACTAATCACTTTATAAAACATGAGTCGAATTAAGAAATATATTTACATTTGTTCTATTGAAAATCCAAAAATACAATTATTAGTCAATGATCTTTTTCTTATACAATAAGGGGATATCTAAAGATAAATGTAATGCAAGGTGTTTTTGACGAACAATTACATGTGGTCTATGAAATTTATAGTTCATTAAGAAAGTGCCACCAAAAAACAAACCATGTATTGCATGCACAACAACAAATTTGGATGCTTCCTCAAGGAGGGTTCTTTAATCTGTGATGTGAGCCCCAACATTGATATGAGAGCTAATGTATTTAATGAAGGGTGATGTACACCACCCAGATGGAGAGGTGCATACAATTAGCAGTGTATACGGGTAGATGACTATAACGTATCTCACTACTAAAATTTTCTCTTTTTTTTTAATATAATAAGTGGCCTAGCCCTCTCTGCTTGGGGTTCTCACGCTGTAACACCATTCTTTGAAGGAACTTATATGGTTAAGGTTCTAAGTCTGGAAAGACTTAGTTGTGAAGCACCATGGGTGCCTTCCTACCCCATAGGTAATGTTATTGAATAACAAAAGGTGATGACCATGTTTACTATGTGGAGTGTTCTTTATGTATTAACGAATTTTCTTCTACCTACAAATATTAAACATAAAGGTAATGATGACTCTCCACCTACTTACGTATGTTAAACATAGAGGTTCTCAAAACAAGGAGATTGACTTATGACACAAGTCCATATATGGTATGCTTTGTAACCTATAGGCATTATATTTGGGGCATAGTGTGTATAAATTTTGTGCAGTTGTACTAATTCTCTCAGACCTAGCCCTTGAAACCCTTTTCTGGATTTGATAGGGCTATGTGGCAACCTTCTTCTATAATACTATGGGTTTCTCTTCAGACTTCAAGTGCATTTACTAGTAACTATATAGGTCTAGTGGTCCATCTTTTATATGAATTATGACCCATCATACTAGTCCAAATGAGGTTTATTTGCATATGGTGTAGCCATGTCCACTATTTAATAGTGGTAAAGTTAGTTGGTTGCAACATTGGGTTGTGTTATGAAACCAGCTCAAGAAAAGATAGAAAAGAGAGATCAACGCCTTAGAATTCAGCCTCTTCGAGGGGGCAAC
>APFE030719381.1:147822-167491 GCA_000404065.3 Pinus taeda
CCATTGAGAGCCTTTAGGATTTTTCATCTACTCATTAAAGTCAATTTGAGTCTATATAATGTATGAAGGACCTTTCTTGGGCATGTTATATATTTATATAAGTCCTTAAATACATTAGAAATCCCTCTAAGACCAAGACAAAGTCACCTCCTTCAAGTCATCTTCAAAAGGATAATATAATCTCTCAAATAGACATGTCGACTTCAAAAGGATAATATAATATCTCAAATAGACATGTCGGCTCACAATCATGTCAAGTCAGCTTATTATGAGGCTACAACAACTATATATAGGGCAATACGTCCTCATTTTAGAGCAAGTAATTCAGTGATCATATGCAGTTTTAAGAAGTGCGAAAAGGGTCAAGGAAGACAACATATAACGAATTAGAAATGGGAGAGACGAAGCTCATATCATCGAAGAAGTGGAGAAAGTTGAATTGAAGAAGTAAGAGATCTCTACTATGACTGTGATAGTATTTATCACGTAAGTTCTTTCCAAGTTCCTAAGTATTCTATTGTAAGATATGGCTATCATGATCCACTAAGTGAAATAGTGGGATACATCAAGGAATCATAAAAGCATTGAAAGCAATAGCTTGGGACATCATCATAGAGAAGCATGAAAGACAATTAGAATCTATGGAAGTCAAGGATATAACCCTTGGGATCTCATTGAAAACACAAGTTGCAAGGTCATCTAGTACAAGGTTCATCATACATCTATCAAATGGAAACATCTCTTGATGGGGATAATTTAAACTCTCAAGATTCTCTTATGGAATCTTCATTGAAAAGCTCACCAATCATGAGTGGAAACAAGTGCTTCATCAAGAATTTCAAACTTCTAGAATTCATGGGATGATGGTACGATGACATAAAAGTGAAGCAAATCAAGGGATTAAAGATCTTTCAATACAAGGAAGTTTTTGCAGGAAGTCTGAATGACCCAAAGGAAAATGAGGTATGTATGCTTACAATATATATTTAAGATTCATTTCATATGGTTGCAGGTAACGTGTACCAATGCTCTATATTAAGAGCATGATCAAAAGAAAGTATCTCCTCCCTCAAATGGATGAAGGAATGCATGGGTCACACATTCACTAGATGAAATCAACATAATATGTCCTCATATGAAGTATGAGGTGGTTGACTATAATTGAGGAACTCTGATTGGAAGATTTGACTAGGATATCTCCATGGAAGATATGAAGACTCTGATGAAGTCTGAAAAAGAAAGAGACCCTTGACAATAGATATATATTTGGGAGACTTGTCGATATGTATGCAAGATGTTGATGGAAACTAGAATATGTAAGGATGAAAGACCATCACAAAGGTAACTTTTATGCTAATGTTCATTCTTTTATTTTTACAAATATCTGGATGGGTTTATGCAGGGATGCCTAGGGAAGATCTATGGATTTCTTCCACCACCAATGCACATGTAGTAGGATGAAAGATCCTTAAGTAAACATGGCATGAAGAAAGCATCATGGCATGAAGGAAGGTCATATATGGGTAGATAGATCACTTTCTGAAGATGACATGGATGAAACATGGATGAAAGTGATGGATGGTCGGTGACCTATGTAGAATTCCAAAACATGAAGACTCCTAGATAACGAAAAGAAATTCATGACATCGAGAAGAGATTTCTTCAAGTAGTTGGTTGTACCATCATCTCCACTTGAGGAGATGTTGTAGGTCCCTAATTAAGAGGGAGCCCAAAAACAAGTTCCTTAATTGGAAGAAAATTGTAAATTCCTAAGCCAAGAGGGAGCTTAGGTACATTCCTTCCATAGGAATGAGTATATTCCTTTATTGGAATAGATATGTACTCCCTAATTAAGAGGGAGAGAGACACATGATTCTTATCTTCACTTAGGTAGACATAATGGAGGATTGGGTAAGCATCTGACATTCGATGCTATTTGAGGATGTGTTTGGGCATCCAAGACAAGAGTAGTTGTAGAGGACCGATATTCTTTGAGGACTAGGAATCCAAGATAAGAATAGTCATGATGGAACACACCTTGAGAACACGAGTGGGGTATGTTCTGAGAGAGACAATGATGAAGGTGTCTATAAATCATTGTTCTCGCCATCATTATGCTCATATCTCATGGAGAGATAGAGTTGTTAGTCAAGCCCTTGATATGTGACAATGTTGGTTGTTATGATTCTAAATAAATGGGTTACAAATCCGACTATTCTTATGAGAAATTCTTCAGATTGAGAATGACCAAACACCATTATGAATACCTCCCTAGTTAAGAGGGAGCATTGAAAAATGTAACTAGGTTCAGTCTTCATAATGGCATGTGGAAATATGATTTTATGTAATTGGTGAAAAGGAGAAAAATAAAATTATTATTGTAATTCTTGTCTCATGGGTTTCATGAGCAAGGAATTTTATTTTATTGATGGCTCCCATTGTGAGCCTTTAGGATTTTTCATCTAGTCATAAAAGTCAATTTGAGTCTATGTAATGTATGAAGGACCCTTATTGGGCATGTTACATAGTTATATAAGTCCTTAAATACGTTATAAATCCCTCCAAGACCAAGACAAAGTCACCTCCTTCAAGTTAGCTACAATAGGATTATATAATCTCTCAAATAGAAATGTTGGTTTCAAAAGGATAATATAATCTTTCAAATAGACATGTCAGCTCGCAATCATGTCATGTCAGCTTATTATGGGGCTACAACAACTATATATAGGGAAATACATCCTCATTTCAAAGTAAGTAATTCAATGATCATCTGCAGTTTGAAGAAGTGTGAAAAGGGTCAAGGCAAGCAACCCATAACCAACAAGTAAAGGGAGAAGAAGATTGAATTATTTCAAGACTATTTTTGGCTCTGTATTTTCACAAATATGCAATATGGAAGCAACATCTATTGCAAAGGTAATCGAGAGTATTGTTGGAGGATCCAAGGTTGGAAAATTCACTTATAGAAGTTGAAGTCCTCAAATCTAAATATGAGAGAGAGTCTCCTGTTTAAGTGCAGAAGTAACAAGTCATAGAAGTTAGTTATTATACTTCTCACATGTTGCAATTAGGGATGAAATACAATGCAGATCTATAGTAGAAGGAAGCCGATATTGAAGGGTAGTTGAAAAGAAGGAAGAAGCAAATGTTTGACTAGTATTGACTTGGGCACAAAGAGCAGTGAAGGGAACTTTTGTCTTGGTCTTGGAGATGAAAATAGGTCAACGGTCTTGGTCTTGGTATTTGTTAATTGGAATCTCTATAATGAGAATAATTTATTCTGGTTTTCCTCTCAAAGGGTGAGAGGTTTTGGCCCTGGGTGATAAGATTTATTTTGTGTCTCTTGTCTCTTTATGGTTTATGCATTATTAGTTATGTGATGAAGAAGAACATTAACAACCTAAGTAAAAGAATATCCTAATCTAAAGAAGTAAAAAACACTCACAAGCAGTTACTAATAGAAGAGAAATCACTTAATCTCTATGCCTTGGATTTCTCTACATGGTATCAGAGCTAAGGTGACTAAGTCAAGGAGGGGCATCTTCTCAAGGGACACTCAATGATCAAATCTCAAGGAAGGCATCAAATCGAAGATCATCCAAAAGTTAAAGGATGCATCATAACCCTAGATCAAAGTAGTCTACAAATAAGTATTGGGATCATCATTAAGAGGGAGAAGGCAAAAACCATACATCTATTCAAGTTAAAGTGTATGGAATACTCTCCATCTGAAGGAAGCTAGATCAAAAGGCAGTGTCATCTCACTCTCTGTGGGATCAAGGATCATTCTTGAAGAAAACTACCTTCATCGAGGATAAGTTTTCTATCCTCTATATCATCACCAACATCAAGGAAGCAACAAGAAGAAGGAGCATCCTATCAAGTAAGGATATTTACGCCCACACCTTTATCTATCAAAATGTCTTTTTGGAAGGAAAGCAACAAAATTGGTTGGGGCTTTAACCTATCTTGCATGGAAGAAAAGGACAAATATCAATCTCTTTGAAGATGAGGTTATGGAACATGTCAAAGGTTATATCACTAAACTAAGAAAGGAATATTCTCAAGCTCTTGTCAAGTATATGAAAGGAGAAGTTAGGGCTCAAAGGATTCTCATAGAATCCATGAAGGATCCCCCCATCCCATATGTATCTAAACTCAAAACTTCAAAAGAAATCTATGAAAAACTGGTAGATTTGTATTCTATAAGCACTGTTGGAGAAGTCATATCATTAAGGAAAGAACTCTACAAGTTGAATATATCAAGGGAAAATGAAATAGCCTCATACTCTATGAGGATATCTGAGATTTGAGTTCAACTACAATTGTATTAAATGCACTACAGGAGGAGTGGGGTAACATTACTTCAATTATTGATGGGAAGAAAGAAGTTACTCCATTCCAAGATCTATGGTCATTGTGCAGGATTGAAGAATATATACTAGAGGAAAAATATGATGTGGGAACAGGTGAGAAAAATCAAGCTTATGCTACAATGGCAAAGAAAAGGAAAATTTGGGAAGTGTGATTCTCGAAAAAAGAAAAGGAACATTGCTAAGATCCAATGCTATGGTTATCAAGAATATGGACACTACAAAAGAGAATGTCCTAAGATCAAGAAAGACAATAACAAAAAGAGGAATAGAAGAAGCTCATATCACCGAAGAAGTGGAGGAAGCTAAAAAGAAGAAGTGCAAGATAGAGGAAGTAAGAGATATCTACTATATCTGAGATAGTCTTCCTCCCCTAAGTTGTTTTCATGTTCCTAAGTCTTATGTTGTAAGATATGGCTATCATGATTCACTAAGTAAACTAATGGAATGCATCAAGGCAGCATAGAACCATTGAAAGCAATAGCTCGGGACATCATCATAGAGAAGCATGAAAGGAAATTAGAATCTGTGAAATTCAAGGATATAGCTCTTCGAATCTCTTTGAAAACACAAGTGAGAAGGTCATCTATTACATGGTTCATCATGCATTTGTCAAATGGAAATATCTTTTGATGGGGATACTTTAAACTATCGAGATTCTCTGATGGAATATTCATTGAAAGGTTCACCGATCATGAGTGGAAGCAAGTGTTTCATCAAGAATTTCAAACTTGTTGAATTCATGGGATGATGGTATGATTACATAAAAGTGAAGCAGATGAAGGGATTGAAGCTCTTTTAATCAAGGAAGTTGCTATAGGAAGTCTAGATGCCCAAAGGAAAATGAGGTATGTATGCTTACAATCCATATTGAAGAGTCATGGCATATGGTTGTAGGTAACATGGACCAATGCTCTATCTTAAGAGCATGATGAAAAGAAATGATATCCTCCCTCAAAGGGATGCAGAAATGCATGGGTCACACTTTCACTATCATAAATCAACATAATATGTCCTCATATGAAGTATGAGGTGGTTGACTACAATTGAAGAACTCTTATTGGAAGCTCTTGGGAATGAAATGTGTGAGAATGGATCATGGAATATGAAATCATGATAAAGGAAATAAAAATCTGAAAGACCAAGAAGATTTGGCTAGGATATTTCCATGGAAGATATGAAGACTTTGATGGAGTCTGAAAAAGAAAGAGACCCTTGGCAATAATATATATAAATAATATTGCCAAGGGTCTCTTTCTTTTTCAGACTCCATCAAAGTCTTCATATCTATATCTATATCTATATCAATATCTATACTATCTCTTCTCTCTCCTCTCTCCGTCTCTCTCTCTCTCTCTCTATATTATATATATAATATATATATATATATATATATATATATAGAGAGAGAAGAGACAGAGAGAGAGAAGAGAGAGAGAGAGAGATAGATATAGATATAGATATATTAGGGAGATGTGGTTGATATGTATGGCAGGATGAATGATGCAAACTAGAAGATGTCATGATGAAATACCATCACAAAGGTAATGTTGATTTTAATGGTCATTCCTTTATTTTTAAAAATATCTGGATGGGTTTATGCCAGGATACCAAGGGGAGATCTATCGATGTCTTCCACCACCAATGCACATGTAGTAGGATGAAAGACCCTTAAGTAAACATGGCATAAAGAAAGAAATATGGCATGAAGGAAGGCCAAATATGGACTGATGTATCACTTTCCGATATTGACATGACCAAATCATGGATGAAAGCGATGGATGGTTGGTGCCCAATGTAGAAGTCCCAAACATGAATACTCTTAGATAACAAAAAGAAATTCATGACATCAGGAAGAGGAGTTATTCAAGTAGTTGGTTGTCCCATCATCTACACGTAAGAAGCTATTGTAGGTCCCTAATTAAGAGGGAGCCTGGAAACAAGTTTCTTACTTGGAAGAAACTTGGATTGGAAGAAACTTGGAAATTCCTAAGCCAAGAGGGAGCTTAGGTACATTCCTTCCATAGGAATGAGTACATTCCTTTATTGGAATAGATATGTCCTCCCTAATTAAGAGGGAGAGATAGACACATAATTCTTGTCTTCACTTGGGAAGACAAAATGGAGGATTGGGTAAGCATCTGGCATCCAATGCTATTTGAGGATGTGTTATGGCATCCAAGACAAGGGTTGTCGTAGAGGAATGATATTCTTTGTGGACTAGGAATGCAAGATAAGAATAGTCCTAGTGGAACACACCCTGAGAACGTGAGTGCGGTATGTTCCGAGAGAGATAATGATGAGAGTGTCTATACATCATTGGTCTCACCAATGTTGTGCCTAGATCTCGTGGAGAGATAGAGCTATTAGTCAAGACCTTGCTATGTGACAATGTTGTTTTATATGATGCTAAACAGTTGGGTTACCAATCTGACTCTTCTTATGAGAAATTCTTCAGATTGAGAATGACCAATTACCATTATGAATACCTCCCTACTTAAGAGGGAGTGTTGAAGAATGTAACTAGGTTCAGTCTTCATAATGACATGTGGAAATATGATTTTATGTAATTGATGAAAAGAAGAAAAATAAAATTATTATTGTAATGCTTGTCTCATGGGTTTCATGAGCAAGGAATTTTATTTTAGTGATGGATCCCATTGTGAGCCTTTAGGATTTGTCATCTAGTCATAAAAGTCAATTTGAGTCTATGTAATGTATGAAGGACCCTTCTTGGGCATGTTACATATTTATAGAAGTCCTTAAATAAGTTATAAAACCCTTCATGACCAAGACAAAGTCACCTCTTTCAAGTCGGCTTCAAAAGGATAATATAATCTCTCAAATAGACATGTTGGCTTATTATGAGGCTACAACAACTATATATAGGGCAGTACATCCTCATTTCAAAGTAAGTAATTTGGTGATCATTTGCAGTGTGAAGAAGTGTGAAAATGGTCAAGGGAGGCAACCTATAACCAATGAGTAATGGGAGGAGAAGATCGAATTATTTCAAGATTGTTTTGGGCTACGTTTTGTCACACATGCATAGTAAGGAAGCAACATCTATTGTAGAGGTCACCAAGAGTATTGCTAGAGGATCCAAGGTTGGAAAAGTCACTTATAAAAGCTAAAGTTATCAAGCCGAAATATGTGAGAGAGTCTCCCCTCTAAGTGAAGAAGTAGCAAGGTGTAGAAGTTACTTATTATACTTCTCACATGCTGCAATTAGGGCCGAAATATAGTGCATATATGAAGCAGAAGGAAGACGAGATTGAAGGGTAGCTGAAAAGAAGGAAGAAGCAAAATTTTGACTAGTATTGACTTGGGCATGAAGAGCAATGGAAGGGAACTTGTGTCTTGGTCTTGGAGAGGCAAATAGGTCGATGGTATTAGTCTTGGTATTCGTCAATTTAAATCTCTATAAGAAGAAGAATTTGTTCGATTTTTCCTCTCAAAGAGTGAGAGGTTTTGGCCCTGGATGATAGCCTATATTCCATGTCTCTTGTCTCTTTATGGTTCATGCATTGGTATTTGTTTGGTGAAGAAGAACACCAATAACCTGAGTAAAATAAGATCCTAATATAAAGAAGTAAAAAGAATTCACAAGTAGTTACTAACAGAAGATAAATCACTTAATATCTGTGCCCTAGATTTCTCAACACGTCTTTCCCTCTTGGAATTAAGGCCAACTGAGTAATAACTAGCTGGGATGAATGCCTAACCATTTTTGTACTAAGAGGAGCAATAGCTAGCTGGAATGTATACCTACACAGTGTGTGTACCAAGAGGACATGGTTGTAAGGTCCTTGCCCTGAGAAGGCTAAGGACAATTCAAGTCAATATCATTACTTTTGCGTATAGAAGGTATGGAATTCCCCATTACCCATTCTTCTTGAACGTACATGATATAGTTAAGAGGAGTTACAGTCATGTCTAATTCCAGAAACACATTACCACGATTGAACTATTCCCTAAAATCCATATTTGAGTTTGTTGCAGAAACAATGGTAATTTAGACATTGCAGGAATAGTTCAATAGTGCCAGAGGGACTTACCTTTGATGTTGAGACCTTGACCTGCTTTCTGCATGGTGCAAATACCATGGTTTTCAAGTTCGTGCGTTTCCCTCCCTGCAGAACATACCATTCATGTTGTTATTGGAATTCCTTCCTTGCCTCCCTTTGTTTCCTTCTCCCTTTGCCTTGTTTTTCTCCTTGGTTCACCTCTTCCTTCCTTCTTCTCCTTCATTTTACTCTTCTACTTCTTGTTCTTCATGTACCCCCTAGCTAGATTTCCTCTCTTTCTCTATTGCTCAATTACTTACTATAGTTAGTTAGAGTCCAACCTCTTTGGACAATAGAGATGTCACACCTATCACTTTTGGCCTAATCATTATTGATCGACCTAGTAGGCTAATCAACATTGTGCCGTTTAGCCTCCTTTCTCCTTCTTTCCCACAATTTGTCTTCTTTCCAAGGCTAGTTCTAGAATCTACAAAGGTTTGGAAAAAAAAATGTTCAACCTTGTGCTAATTACTCCTATGGGTGTATGTATATATTCTAATTTTAATAGCTATACAACTTCTTTGAAACCAACTTTCTTCAATGACATTGATTGAAGGTTGTCAGGTCATGGGTTTGACCTTTAAGGGGGCTTTTGGCCATTAAAGGTTGTAAGAGGCATAAAATTGCAAGGAACACCCTTTCTTTAAATGATTTAACCTTTTTATACTTTACCCAAACTTTATTTGTTAGTTATACCCTTCGATGAAGTTAAGGTAAGGACATTCAATCTTAGTTAGAGAAAAACCTAGGGCTTGTAACAATAGGTCTAGATTAATTGGTCTTTATAAATATTAACATGTATCACAATATCTAATTAGGGCCCTCAATAGTCTAGTGTGCATACCTCTTTTGAAATTTACTATAACCACGCACACACATATATTTATATATACTCACAATGACCACATAAAGTCTAAAATAATCAATGCGGAAATTTACAATAGCCATATAGGGTTTATAAAATCCATATGCATGCCTTTTTACATCATTTCCAAATAACAATTACATATTTAAATCATGTTTACACACACATATATGCATAGGTACATTTATTAACTTCGACATATATACACTGGTAACTAGGGAAGTACTTATAATGACCCTACAAGTGTGAGGTGGCCAGGACAATATTTAGATTATATACAAGAATGCACCATGAACAAAACCCTTAGCACAATATGTACATACTTTGCAAGATGATCGGGGTCATTACAATGACTATGAGGTGAGTTTGTGTGAAGTTTATTTCATGATTATTTGATGTTGGATAGTTGCTCCAAGAGAACAATGAGACAGGGAGATGGCATTCAAACTTGCTTCTAGCATAATTGTTTTAGATTTGATGGGAAAATAACAAAATTGTGGCAAGAAATGGCATAAGAAGTTATGTATGAAAAGGATAATTTAAATTGGTCTCTCATCTAGTGGGATTTACGACATGGAGGCCTACTGGTGAGTAACCTAGTCTTCTATGGTTTCCTCAAAGGTTTTAAATATTATTAGTTTTTCAGGTGTTGTATTTGGAACTTCTAATTTTTATGGTTTGGGTGCTTGTCCTACTTTGGGTAGCTAGCTAGAAGCATCTCCTCTAGAATTTGTCCCTATTATTGGGTATAATTTGGGTTTTTAGATTAAAAGTGGAGCTCCATGGATTCAATTATATTGGTGCCAAACCTGGATGTGGAGAGATACAATCTTCTGGTTTCAAGGTAACTCTTGTCTCTGTTGGTTTCACAACAAATTTCTTAGTCTCAGACTCAAATTTTAAGTTTTGTTTCATAGTTATTTTCCTCTCTTCCAACCTTCGGGTCCTTTAATGGTTTCAGGTTTTATACTCTTGGCCTTAGCCTTTCCTCCCACCCCTTTTAATCCTTTCTAGCATCCCTTTCACTTTGATTTCTCTTGTTTGGCATTCTCCATTGGATTTTCAAACCCTAAATATAAGCCATATTCCCCCCTCAATACCAACTTCGACTCTTTTGTTATATTCTAATGTTTTTCTGGGTTAGGTGCTCACCACCCTCATTTTTTGTAAGGGTCAATTTTGCACTCTTATGTTTTATCCCGCCTTTCCCCTCCCTACCTTCAATGGCCAGACATAGATTAAACACTAGATAAAAAGGTGGAAAAAGGGGCAGAGCTACCCCATCCATGGTTTCAAACACCCATTCTCCTTCCTCTTCATAGATTCATGCACAGGTCATAGCCAAATGATCCATGGCTCGCTATGCATATGTTATTCTTAAATTGGTGAGGCACATTATAGCATAAGTCGAAGAGGAAGTCCGACAAGACCATAGATTTATTCCTAACCATCATTTTGAAAGGAAGACATGGTAATGGATCTTGTAAATTGATACTTCAACCAGGTCTCATTAAACATATTATATGCAAGATGTTCATTTATATTAGCACATCAAAACTCTTGTAGGAAGAATTTTGATTGAGCGGTAAGACACTCAATGTGACATTTTGGTCTACATGGCATAAATGATGGAGGAAATTGAGAAGCTAAACTGAAAAGTCTCTGTCCCAGCCAAATAAGCAAGCATACATCATTTTTACCCTTGTTGAAGACAATGACTCTTCTCCACTAATCCAGGTGGACTCTCCCATGGCATGATATGATCAAGTGAGTTAGTTTACTAGTCAACATTTTTTGTGGTAACATTGTTTCGAATATGGTAGTTAATTACTGGCAACGTATTTTAATTAATTATCTTTTTAGTTTAAGTGAGAGACTGGTTGCTTTAGTAAAACGTAATTTGAATACTTGAATCTCTACCACTAGCGTAGTTTCCTAAGTGGCGGACCAGTAGAAAGTGAAAAATAGTCATGTATCCCTTTTTTTGAAAGTTAATATAAATTGCCTAACCTTACCAAAAAACAACAACAACAAATTTGGATGCTTAAATCATGATACACACTAAAGAGTGGCCTTATGTTTTTAATCCACAAAGCAAAACCTCTGCAAAACATTAATTGTGAAGGCTTTTATTTGTATTTTGTCAATTAAATTATTTCTTGGTGGGTTTGTACATCTAAGGCACACCAACGCTCTCTACACTGTATAATGCAATGAAAAAATAAGTTATATATAAAAAATAAATGCACACATTTATCATCAAAACGACAAAATATACAATGAAAAATGAGTGTGAATTTCATTTTTTTAAATGTGTTTACAAATGAAAACCCTAATACTCATTTCATTATTTTCCTAAAACTTATAGGTGAGATTTGTGCAAGAGAGATTTATCAACAAAGACTTTGAAGTGTACAAATTTTTTTGAAGAGTCAAATTTTCAAGGGATCACAAACAAATATGTAGAGGAGAAATTTCAAGTATGTGACTTCCTTTTGTTGATATTGTCAGTCTTTCCCCTATATGATTCAAACAAATTCTAGTGGATTCTAAAAAAAAGAGAAGGAAATTTCATCTTTAAATATGTTTGTTTATAAGGGGTGGCAGGAGGGGGAGGGGTACTTTATGGCCTTGAGGAAGTTAAATTTACAAATTATTCATGGGGCTTAGCATGCATGAAAAACAACCAAGCTAAAGCTTTTTCCCTCTACCATGAGATTCAATTAGATAAAGAAAATCAAGTATCTTCTCTCACTATTTTGGGAGACTCCCTCCTTATTCAGGATTTTGAGATCCATATTGTGTAATAATGAAAATCTTTCGGTAAAAGACATGTGATTTTTACCAAAAGATTTTCATTATAGATTCCCTCCTTATTCAACATTCTTTGAAGGGCTCTTCTACGAGGGACAAAACATTAGAAACTATTATGAAAATAATTAGGAAAGTAATGAAAAGGCTCTCTTTAATAGCACATTTCCATATTCTCCATGTCTCAATAAAGATGCATACTTATGTGCCAATGAAGGGTGTAAATTAAGATTGGGAGACTTAAAAAACAGTGGTTGAATAATGCCTTTTCATATTCCTTAGAGCTAAATGGAACGACATTGCACAATTATAAAGGACTGCATTACCACCATGATCCTTATTAATCAGTAATAGTATGACATTTAAATTATGTTTTTTGGTGGAAGAGTTTTGTAAGGTATCTACCCACAAAGACCCATCTTTTGATGTCTAGTTTGGAGTCTCCCTACAAAATCTTGCATTTTTGGTTAGACAAGAGGGCTTAGGAGTTTTTTTTTTTAAGATATAACTATGTACTACCTGATGTCTTTGTTGCGGTCTAGGCACAAAATTGCATATAAATACAAAATTCTCATTCAAGTTAAAGAGAAAATGTTTGTTTATAAAAGAAAACCATGATCCTTATTCCATTTTTTTGTCAATATTTAGAGGGGAGATTTCTGTAAGAGATATTTACTAGCAATTTAGAGTGGGAGAATTTTTTGAAGAGCCAAATTTGTAAAGTATCATCATAGATTACATACAATTCTATAGAGGGAAAAATTTATGTATGTGACTTTATTATATTGATGATATCAATTTTTTCCATATTTGTTTTAAATAATTTTCAGTGCTTTCAAAAAAAATAAAAGTGTTTCATAGTTACATTTAGTACTAGAGGTCGTAGCATTCTTTTTATTTCTCTTGGTTTCCCTTTATATTTCAATGGGGCACGGGGCACTTGGTGTTTGTTGCAATGGGAACATTCATTGCATTGGATTTCAAACCCTGTCGTTATCAAGTTTCATTAACAAAAAAAACTATCACATTTCGTGGTGTGCACGGTACAATAATAACGCACAATAATAACGCACTGCATAATCAAATACCAATGCATATACATATGCACAATGCACTGATGCATAGTTATTACTATGCACATCGATATCTGATTTTAAAAAAATAATCATAATTTCTGCATGTGATGATTACGATCTTTTTTTTGGTATAATAAGGGCAATAGGAGTTCAATGGAAACGACTTGTGGTAGTGAGCATCATAGTAGCTCATCTCAACCAGAGAACCAAGCAAGTTTTTTAAGTTTTATTAAAAAATTAATATATTTGATTTATTTGTAGGTTTAAGTTAATTTCATGTATTAGTTTATGTGTATCATGTTGAGAAAAAAATTGAAGAAATTCAATTAAATTGTTCAAAAATCTAAATGCAAAAAACATAAAAGATTTATGGAAATGTTGGAAGGAAAGGAATTAAGTGGATCAGAAGGAAATCAACCAGAAGTTTTTCATTGACTTTTTACTAAAAATTATTTTTCTTAAAATTAACCGTTGACATGTTTTAAGAACTTAGTTTCACATTTTTTTAATGTTGTGCAAGGACTCATAAAGAGAGATCGAGATGTTGCTCTAAAAAGATATAAATGATGATGACTTGGTCATCAATTTATCTAGAGTGGTGTTGGATATTAATCAGAAGGGGGATTTTTTTTACAAAATTATGAGGAATTTGATAGAAAGAACATATAAGCCTACTTTCCACTTATAATATGAAAATCAACCCAATGATTCCAAGAATCAAGTTATATATAAACTACAGGAAGTGTTTCTAGTGTAATGGTCAATGAGACTCGTGAAACTTGCGATAGAAAAAACTTACAATAACAAAAAAAAATCAATGAAAAAGTATTATTACTAACAAGTTTTTTATAATATGTGCCAAAAATTACCAAATTGACCTTTTTTTGCTACATTTTCTTTCATATCGATTTAAAAATGTTTGTGTTTTGCTTTTCATTTTTCAAGAAGATTATGCAAACTCCAAAGGAAAAACAAGAAAATAAACCAATACATGTTGGTAGGGATGTCCAAAATGTGTACAAAGGAAACAAAAAAAGTAATTAACATATTTGCATCACATGAGGAGCCATCCCAACAACAATGTGCATTAGAGGTATGTAATCATTGATTTATTCTTTTATGTACATCAAATTTAATTATCCCATCAAATACTAATTTTCAGTTGTTTTGTTCCCAAAAAAAAACAAATTGGAACCCACTCAACTATGAAGTTTGTGAGTACTTATGTTTTTTGCTTTACTTGAGATGTCATATTTGTCATGATATTTATATTTAAATAATTAATTTACACTAGTCTATGGATATCTTTTAATACTACTAACATACCAAAAAGAGCAAACTGAAATATTGATCAACATTGGGTTAAGTATGCACTGCGAGTATATGTTGAAGTATCAAGGGTTAACTGAAGATTTTGTAAGTAGCTTTGTTGTTTAATTTTGTTCATTTTATAATTAATGGAACAACAAGAAACCTTTATTTTAATTATATCTAATATTTGTCATGGCATATTAAACATGTAGGAAACAAAGTATGCAGTGGAGCCAACAAAAGAGATTTTAACACATGACATGAAGCATGGATTCAAAAGAATGTGTATTGTTTTATGAAGCACTCACTGCTATGGTATGCAATTTTATTAACACAATGATTTACATTCTACTATATAAATGTAGATATAATTATTATACTTTATTTTTATGCTTGTAGATGGAACGGGAATAGAGGAAAAATCAAAATGATGTCGATCACGAAAACATTGGGTTAAATAACCCATGTACAATATCACCTACAAACAATGAAGAAATGAGACATGCACATAGCTCGAGCGATAACAATAGTTCAACTGATGAATGATAATTGATATATTCAATGCTAATCCAAGAAGTATATTTTGAAATATTTTCCTGTGAAAATCAAGGATTTTGTTTAATGCACTCAAAGTATTGTCTCAATTGCATGATTTTGACATGTTACTTAAAAGTGTAACAATTACATATTACCTATTTACATTGTCCCGTTTTGTAGGGTGATGGGTGTCTTATTCATATATAATAAAATATGTTTCTTATTTTATTGCATGGTGTAATGTTGTAAAATGTTGTGTTGTTGATTAATTAATATATAGATGATTTACATTACTACAAATAACAAAGGTATAGTATGTTGGATAATGCATGAATGCAATGATTATATCAAAATGCAATAATTAAATCAAAAAATCAATAATATTATATAAATAATTTATTTTGGAATGTTTTTTAAATTTTGTAAACAAAATAGTTAATTAAAATATATTTATATTGGTGCATTGTATTTTTTTGAATGCATTAAATGATGCATGTTAAAATATATATATAACGAGTAATAAATATTGGTGCATACACATTATTTTACTACACTAATGCTAAAAATTGTGAAAAAGAAATGCCGACTTAAACAACATAACATATAAATATATTGATCTTTCCAAAATATTACAATGGGCCAAGACTACTAAAAGCCCAACATGGATAGTTACTTGGGTCACCAATAGGCTCGCATATGTTACGGTTTTAGAGATTTGAGCAAGGGCTCTGTTAATTATACTCATAAAATCTTTGAAGTTGTCAATGTGCGGGAGTTGTAACCTTAGACCTCGAAGGAAATAAGCCTTGAACCTCATACACCCATGTGGTCGGGTGCCATGACTGAAGGTGAGAGCGATGGGTTACCAAGGTCGTTGATCTCCCGGAGGAGTTTGTCTCATTGAATGATGCCTGAGGTATGGTACCCTAGAGGTTTCAAAGGGAGGATCTCCTTAGAGCTCCTAGGATTATATTCCCATAACAGTGTGGTGTGTGGACCCAATCATTTATGAGCCTGTGCAATAAAATGAAGGCCTCGACGCATAGGAACTCCATGTCACCCCAGTGCATAGAACTTGTGATGTCACCCTCGTGATTCCCACCCCAATGATTCCTTTTAGGGTTTGGTGGATTTCCTTCAAGATTTTACTCCCTGGATTACGTGGATCTCATGGTCTCATTGGAATGGAGATTGAAGTCAAACAAGGTATGTAGTACATGTGACAACCAATGGGTAAAATCTTACATGTATGTGGTCCCACATCACCTCGATGATTTCCAATGAAGACACCCCCGCACTTTTTGGAAGGTCTTGAAGGGAAAATCCTAAGATTTTATCCCTAGGGTGACGTGGCATTAGGGGCCCCACTCAGCTTATTATAGTATCGGTTTGTATTGCATAAGAGGGGGTGAAGTTATAATATATATGTATGTTATATATAATAGTTGGTGGAATAAGGATTCTGTGAGTGTCGACCGCCATGAACAGGTTGGCAGCTGACATGTGGAATATGGTTTAGATGCCACATGGAGGCTGCGTGGCAGGCCAAAATGACTTAGTAGAAGTTGGTTAACAAATATCTAAATGGCTATATCTTTTGATTCAGGAGTCAGATTGAGGTAACTTTTATATCATTGGAAAGGTCTCAACGAGACAAACACAATAATGCTATCCATTTTGAGTTTTGAAGAGTTTGATCAAGATCGAAATTTTGGACCCCATTTCCATAACTAGAACCTTTGAGGAAGGTCAGTTGAGTAACTGGCCTCTTTATACCCTTAATAGGGGCTAGGGATAGTAAGGGGGGTGTGTTACATTATTAAAGAATTGATCGCATGGAGAGTCAGTGTTTTTATCTCCATCCTTGTCTTCATTGTGGGAAGGCAAATCGACTCTCAAGAAAGTTTCAAAAGTAGAAGTAGATTAAGAATATACTTAATTATGGATAGATAAATTAAAGGAGATTGAATCAAGAGATAAAACAATTGCATCAGTCCTACCACCTAGTCAATAGAGACCTAACAACATAGGAAAAAGAAGTAAAGGCAAAAAAAGAAGAAGGTATCAAGCGATTATTCGGATGATTTTTGGGAATGACAAAGTCAAAGATGGTCCTCTCCACACCTCAAGCGGGGTAACACAATACACCTTTGGTGTGGGGGTGGGGGGTTGGGGGGAGTAACTTGATAAATTGGAAGATGGTTAGTGGTAAACTAGAAACGACCACATTATTCAAATCAAGTTTATTAGTGGTCTCCTACATCACCACATTGTTCAAGTAAAAATGGTTAGAGGTAACTCGGAAATCGCCACATTATTTAAAGCAAGTTAGTTAATGGTAAACCACCACATTTTTGTTGATATTTGTAGCTTGAGAAAGTACTTATGCATAGGCCTAAGTGTCTAGGCATGCAGAAGTCGCCCATGATCTCCTTAGACACTTGTTTTAGTGTCAACAAGTTGTATTTGTAATTTATCCTAGGTCTAACCCGGGAAAATCACATAATTATCATGTTGGCTTATTGAGTTGAAGTAAACTTAGGAAAAGTATACTAATTATTTTAGTGATTTAGTTTTAATCTCAACCCTTAATCTTGAGTGAGGAGAGATCTAATATTGGTTGTCAATTACTTTGGAGATTAGGGTTAGGGTTTAGCTAAATGAAAAGCTATAAAGCATCCTTAAGAAGAAGGAGATGACACACAGTAAAAAAAACACCTGTGATGAGAACCCAAGTAAGTTCATAATCTTAATGAAAAATTGTGATTGGGTGGAATTTGTTGTGCCACTTATTATGTGATTGAGATTGGTATACTTTGCTTCAGTTGAATTTATTGGGTTAGGAACCTAGTTGTGCAATTATCAGTATATCTATAATTTTCTAGGAATTAAGTGTCAGGTGATATATTTGTAGGAAAATCTAACAATTTATCAAGTAAAAATGGTTAGTGGTAGCCCACAAACCACCACATTATTCAATGCAGATTGGTTAGTGGTAAAAAATAAACCATTAGTTTCCATGGAAGATGATTAGTGGCCAACCAACAAAACCACTACCCAAAGAATCCATAGTCCCAGTGTAACAACCTCGGGTTAAAGTTCATGTAATAAAGGTAATAAAGGAAAAATAAGACCAAGGTCATGGGACATGTATTCCAAGCATAATGTTGGGCAAAACAACCTAGTGGGTGTTCATTTGGTTTATTATGGCTAAGGGAAGTTGACAAAGGCTTTGAAAATTCTAATAGACATTAATTGGCATTTTATTTATAAAATAAAGGAAATTAGGAGAAAAGGAAGGTGAAAGGTCACGGGTTGCATGTGAGGAGGAAATTGAAGGAAAAATAATGGAAATTAAATAAAATAGAAGCCTTAATGATAAAAAGGCTTATGAGGATCAGTTCATGGATTTTTTCAGCTGAGTTTTATAGTTCTATGGTGGATCTCTCTCTATTCTCTCTCTCTCTCATATACTTACACACTTAGAGCATTATTGGAGCACTCTAGCATTGGAGAAAGGAAGGCAGAGGAAGGACAAGGAGGCAAAGGGAAGTAAAGATCAAGGAAGGAAGAGTTGGAGCAAGTGGCTACATCGGGATTACTTACAAATATCGAGTTGGATATATGATTTCCTTGCTTGTTTTGGCATGCATATGTGTATTTGGTTCTCTTCCTGTCATTGGCATGGGTTTTTCCAGGTGTGACAATGGTTTCAGCCTTACCTTTCCATTTTTGGATAACCATGGTTTGATGGGGTTCTTTTACTTGGTTGAGATGGATTTTCAGATGGTTTAAAAAACTAAGTGTGTGGTCTTAGGAAAATTCCTAAAGGCATAGGAATCCCTTGACCATTAAATGGCAGGATACACAATAAATTATGGGAAGCCCTTATTGGTTTTGTTGTGAGTCTCACATTCATGGTTGGAATATGGCACGAGGGTGATTGGCTGAACAAAAGATTTGGTTCAACCCAATTTATGGTCAAGTGGTATGTGGAAGTCCCTAACTTGGTTGGATTTTACATATGTTATAAGTGCTCTTTTTGTTGGCATTATTGTCATTGATGGAAATGGAGAAGCAAAGTAGCAGCAAGGCAAGGAGCAAGAGATGAAGGTTATGGAAAAGGAATAACAAAGTTGCAACGACATATGTGATATTGATGCTTGTATGTGTTGTGTGTAAGGTTGATTTGAATATTAGTTTGTTGGAAGAAAATTGTTGCAATGCAAGGCAAGACCCCATGACAGCAAAGGCAAGGTAAGACTCCATGACAACAAAGGAAAGATTGTGTTAGGTCCCTATACTAATATTGGTTCCCCCATTACTATTGTCATTGTATCCCTTATTGTTATTGTTGTGCCCCTATTGTCCCCATATTATTATTATTGTGCCCCCATAGAATCCCATTATTGTTATTTTTGTGCCTTTATATTATTATTGTTAGGTCGGATTTGGTTATATTGAGACCTCTTAGACTCCTATATATAGAAAGGAGGTTTTGTCATTTGAATCATCTAAGAATTGTTCATTTATGTAATGTAAAAAAGGTTGCCCCCTCGAAGAGGTTTATTTCTAAGGTGTTGATCTATCTTTTCTATCTTTTTTGTGAGTTGGTTTCATAACAATAAG
>APFE030719385.1:0-18323 GCA_000404065.3 Pinus taeda
GTGACTCCATGCCCAATGGTTCGAAACTTATCACACCTTACCTTGCCTCTTTGTTCAAGAATCCTACCTTCCATCCAATCACAAACAACACTCCCTTGAAGCCAGAAAGCTAGCCTAAAATCATCAACAGAAGTTGAATCACAAGGAGAGAGCCCTCTCCGATTGCAGGTGGGCTAGAACCTGCAATCCAAAGATTGGTTTGTGGTTACCTCAGCCGTATCCCTATTAGGAGCATAGGGACAACCTGAGTGATAACAGATGGAATCTTATAGATCTCTTCAACTTCGTGTCCATCTTCTCCCAAAATGTAGTCTAGAATGCACTAAGAAATCCCGTATCCCTATCTGAAATGATGCTCCTTGGTATGCCAAAGTGCACTTAGACCTGTCCAAGGAACAAGTTTGTTTCTTCTTGTCCACTGATGGTATTTTTACAGGGCATCGGAACACACATCTTATTGAACCTATCAACTACCACGAACAGGTAGTCATGTCCCTTCCTGGTTATCAGTAACCCTCCCACAAAGTCCATGGAAATGCTTTCCCAAGGATGAGTAGGTATAGGTAAGGGATGATATAAACCCTATTTCCTATTTCTAGGCTTGTTGGTACAACAAAGCATGCATCCTCCTATGATCCTAGCTACCTACTCTTGCATCTTGGGCCAATACACGTACCTCTGCAAGTTAGCCACGGTTTTCCGTACCCCAAAGTGCCATGTAACCTTGGAGGTGTGAGCCTCTCTAATCAGCTGCAATCGCTCACCTTTAGGAGCACATAGCTTATCCAACCTGTAGAGTAACTCATCTTGGAGATGGTAGTCAATGGTGTTATCACCATTGTGCACATGACTCTGACTCTGGAACTGATGATACACCTCCTTGAAGTCCTCATCCTCTGAATATGCCTCCTTGTATGCATCATGGGTGAATGGCTCCATGTGCATAAGAGTCCCCAAAGTTGTAATATTTTATTTGGGTGGCCTTGACAATATTTCAGCCATCTTGTTTGTGCTTCCCTTCTTATACTTTATCACCAAATGAAAATTTTGTAAAAACCCCATCCACTTGTAGTGCCTGGTTTATTGTAGCTTATTATGGGCCTATAAGTACTGTAACGGCTAGTGATCTATGTGGATTATTGTCTCCTTTCACATCAGATAGTTCTTCCACTTCTTCATAGCTTGCACCATGGCACAGAGCTCCTTATCGTAGGTAGGGTAGTTAAGAATTGCCCCAAGAAATACTTTAGAATGGTAGCAAACTGGCCTTCCTCCTTGCATCAAGACAACTCCCAAATCATACCCACTCGTATCTGTCTTCACTTCAAAGGGACGATGTAAGTTTGGTAATGCCAAAACTGGTGCTTCACTGAACTTTTCTTTAACTCATCGAAAGCCTTCTGCTGACCTTTTCCCCACTAGAAACTCTTTCCACTTGTTGTTATGGTATGGAGTAGTGTTGCCACCACTAAAAATGAAGCTATGAATTTTACTGTGTTGCCCCAATGAAACTCCTAACCTCAATAACATTAGTAGGCATCCACCATTTCATGATGGTCTTTGTCTTGGAAGGATATATCTTCAATTCTCCTCCACCAATCACATATCCCACATATCCCAAATACACCAAGGACTATTGCACAAACTCGCACTTCTTGAGATTTTCTAGCAGTTGGTGCTTCTTCAATGTTTCCAGCACCCATGTTAAATATGAAATATGCTCCTTTCAGGTGGCACTATTTATTAGTATATCATCCAAATAAACAATAACAAATGAATCTATAAAAGGTTGCAGTACACCATTCATTAATCTCAGAAATGTAGGTGGTGCATTACATAGGCCAAATGGCATAACTAGCCACTCAAACAAACCTTGCCTCGTTTTCAAGGCAGTCCTCCATGTATCTTCTTATTCAACTTGAACCTGGTGATATCCAAACTTAAAGTCCAGCTTGGTGAAATAATTTTCTTGCAGAAATTGATCTAGCATATCATCTATCCTAGGCAGGGGGTATCTGTTCTTGAGTGTGATTGTATTCAACACCCTGTAATCTATACACAACCACCAAGCCCCATCCTTCTTTGGCACAATGATGATGGGTGAGTTTGGAAATAGTTGGATCTCGTGCTCCGCTTCTCTCTTGGGGGTAACCCTTTAGGCTCTCAGAACACGTCCTTGTGTGCTTGTAAAAACTCCTCCAATGGTTGTTTTTATTTCTTAGTACACCCCTCTAGGGATGCCTTACCTCTTATTGACTCCTCTACAGACTGAGTTTCTCTTAAAAATAATAAAACATACTTCTTGTTGGAATTTATCAATTTCTTGGCTTGGTTGGCACTTACCAGTGAAATTTTTGTCTTGC
Organism: Pinus taeda; assembly: GCA_000404065.3. Lineage (NCBI taxonomy): Eukaryota > Viridiplantae > Streptophyta > Pinopsida > Pinales > Pinaceae > Pinus > Pinus taeda. The sequence continues at coordinate 2,364 of APFE030719385.1, forward strand.
ATTTGTGCACGTCGATGGTGAATTATTTTACATCCTTGATGAGATAGTATTGGTTAGCTATCCTCATGAATATTGCATCATGCATGTACATGTATGGACTCCCAAACACGACTCCACATGCATCAAGGGGAACCACATCCAGATCTACTTCATCAATAAAATCAACACTGATAGCAAATCTAACTTTACACTGTTTTGTTACCTTCAGTTATGCATCCTTATGTACCCATCCCAGTGGATATGGGTTTGGATGATCATGAACTTCTAGCCCCAACTTCTTGACCATATTTCCTGCAATGAGATTCGCCTACGATCCTGAGTCAAACAGAGCATCACTCTTCGTCTTCTTGACCTGTATCTTTACATGGAAGAGTTTGGTCATTTCTTTCTCTTCCTGTTTCTGAAGGCTACTTAGATTCACCTCCTTCTACACTGATGTACAAACGATCTTCTCATCCATGTCTGAGCTACTTTCAACTTGGTTGCTCGAATCAGTGGCCATGAGATTCTTCTTCTTATTATCTTTCTTGTTTTTCTTTGGGTTTAGCTTTGGATGCAACTTCCAACACTTTTGCTTTGTATGGCCATCAATGTTCCAGTGGCTACAGTGGTTGCTAGGATCTTTGCAATGTTGTGTTGTGGCAATTGTCTTGTTTCTCCTTTTGCTTCGATCCAATTGATTGCGCTCTTTTTAGGCCTATGTTCTCCAAGTATTGTTCCTATACACAAGCCTCGTCCACAATTTTATGCTTGAACAACATCACTTGCTCATGTCTATGGCAGTGCAGACCCCCCAAATACTTGAGGAGTACATATGGGTTATTTGGAGAGATACCCAATATTATAGCCATCTTTCTGAATTTTTTGGTGTACTCTTGCACGCTTTGTCCCGAATTTTGCCTGAAGTAATGGCACTGGATCCACTCGTCTTCCACATACTTAATGGGATAAAACTGTGACTTAATGAGGGTTTTGAAATCCTCCCACTTAGTCACTAGAGGTTCTCCCTCCAACCTCAGGGTTTCTGTGTGGCTCTCCCAACAAGTTAGTGCATGTCCCTCCAATTTCATCATTGCAAATGAGATCTTTTGCCCTTCCTCAATCTGACAGACACTGAAATAAACTTCATGTTGCTGCAACCAGTGGTTTAGCTTCAAATCATCGATCTCGCCATAGTACAGCTTGATATCAATTTTTTCTTCCACTTTAAATAGGGACTACGATTGTTCACGACACTCAAACTAGGTTTCTCTTTTTGGGGCTCTTTCTTCAGGTTGTAATATTATATTATATTAAGATTTGAGATTCTACACTATTACAATTTTATTAAACTTTAATATCTATAGATTTAACTGTAATTAGTGCATGCATGCGAATATAAATTATGCAGAAAAGTATAGAACAACAAAACAAGCTCACACACACATAAGACACAAGATATGCTCTCTAGGAAACCCTTTCTGGAGACTGGAAGGTGAGGCTAATTCGCTCTCTTTCTTTGTCTGGAAATATGGATGCAAGTAAAAAGAAGTAATGCCTGTGGCCTGTGGCCTACTACAATGCACATATCCTCTCTGTGTGCTCTACCTCCTATCTCTCTTGGATATCTTTTCTATGTTATGGAACAAAATTCTCTCAAAAGAATGGAATTCCTCTTCCTCCTAGTGGTCTGGTTATAACACAACCTGATAGCCTACTAGTGGTTAATTTTGACTACATCAACTATTAACTAGAGTTACAAAATAGACTCTTCTAGAGTATTTTACATCAAACACTCGTGGCTATCTCCTTTTCCATGAATAATGGGGGTTGGCGTAGCATCCTCCCTAACTATAGGTGTGAAAACAAGAAGGTCAATTTTTGAGTGGCATAAGTTTTACATACGGACACCGATTGACACGATTATTGTGACTTTGGAAAGCTCTATGTGTGTAGAATAGCATGAAAAGGTGAACCACATGGGGGGGGGGAATTTTACCCCCAAAAAGCATCGTTTGAAGCCTCAAAATTCTCCCAGAAGGTTTTAGACCCTGTTTTGCTAAATTGGGTCCCACCAATAAAAATGGTCACATGAGCTTATTCCTCCACTTTTCCTACTCCAAATGCATCACGATGGATGAAAAATGAAATAATGATCCAATCCAGATCATCATGGATCATTACCCTTGCTATAGGGGCCCAACGTATTTAGTACCAGAAGGACCAATGTTAGTTGATGTAATCAATTCTTGAGCAACATTTGCATAGGCTAGTAACAATCAGAGACTTAGGAGACAGTTGCAGCTTAGAGACATAGTTGATTCGTTTTTTTGGATGCTCTCAGTTTCAATTGTTGCAGTAGCAACAACAACAGTGAGAGGGAGTGCTAATTGTGTTACGGTACATTCCTACATACGAGCAGGATGCAAACATCTTGAAAAAGGTTTTGCTAAGAGGCAAGTTGGAGTTCCACAGAAGTAGGATTAGGGTTGTGGAGAACCATTTTCTTACTAAGATGGAGTGTCAAATTGTATCAAGAAAAGGCTTCATTTGACTTGTGCTTTACTCAAATGGAGAAATTCGAATTTCCACATCAACATAATGACTTGAGTTGCAGTTAGCGTGAGTGACATGGCCAAGTCACTTAGTTATGTCAACAAATTTGAGTTTGTGGGCAAGAAGTAGAGTTTTGCACGAGTTGATTGCTAAGATCTAGCAATATAGTGGAGTTATAATTAGTGAAACCCAGTTATCTGAGCTCTAGTCATGAATAGAGTCAGTATGAGTTTAGTTGAGTAGTTATAACTATTATTAACTCACTAATCTCTCAGTTAACTAGTCAATTTACTATAAATAGCTCTAGACGTGCATGCAATTTGAATTTCCTCGTTGAGTGGAGGGAAAAGGCATAATTATATGTATTATTGTATACTAGTGAGTGTATAGAGTTTGCATGTAGCAGGTGAAGAATTCTCTTGGGATTGTGCAAGCAAATAGGAGCTCTTCCTATTCTTTAGGAGTCGGAATTGTGTAAGGAAATAGGAGGAAGTTGGAGGCCTATTTTGGCTAAGTGTTGGTTAGAGCACAAGATTCAATATTGCAGTGGTGATTGAGCTTCAAGGATTGAAGCAGTCATTATAATTGATCATTGTCTCATATGATATAATACAAACAGAGGATGGGATTTTCCTAGTTGGGTTCCCTAGTAAAAATACTGTGTTCATTGTGATTGAATGATTGCATGTGTTTTTATTGTATGTTTTCCTTTCCGCAGATTCAGTAGAAGAAATTTGTGTATGTTGTTTTCCATTTGAATTCATTAGCAGCAGCAAATTTCAAGTTATTTCTACATAACTTGATTGTCTACACATAATCTTAAATCCACATCCACTCACAAATCATAATTTTCATAGATTTAACATTAACGAGAGACAAATTAACACATGAAACACATAGATCAGATACAAATGGAGGATATATGTACAATCTCCAATAACACAATTATATACAAATCTTGCCTAATTACACTCATTTTATGGGATTTCTCTACCCTAGCCACCTTTATGTGTATAGGATTACAAGTCATTCGCGCAATAGGTCTGATACCAGAATCGGTTTCATATACTAAAGTAGCTCCTAAGATCTCTATTGACTAACTCTTAAATCTCTCACATAATCTCCTCAAATAATATATTACATGTCGATGAGGGATAATTCCTCATTTCTTAAATAAATCTATATTTATACTAGAAAACTAAAGTTTATATCTTTGAATACATTAATTTGACTTAAATTAAAATATGGGTGTAGAAATAACTCAAAATTTTTAGTTGCTAATGAAATCAAACTAAAATCAATAGACACAAATTTATTCTACTCAATCCGCGGAAAGGAAAACATACAATAGAAACACATGCAATCATTCAATCACAATGAACACAATATATTTACTGGGGAACCCAACTGGGAAAAAACCCTCCTATGTTTGTATTATATCAGAGAATATAGATCTATTACAATGAAAACTTAAATCCTTAAAGCTCAACCTACACTGCAATATTGATCTCCTTCGGATTCTTCTTTGGCCAATACTTAGCCAAAATAGGCCTTCAACTTCCTCCTATTTCCTTGTGTAATTCCTAAGGAAATTAGCTCACCTGCTACATGCAAACTCTATACACTCACTAGTATACAATAATGATTACAATTATGCCTTTTTCCTCCACTCCACTAGGTAATTTGAATTGCATGCATGACTAGGGCTACTTTTAGTAAATTGACTAGTTAACTAAGAGATCAGTGAGTTAAAAACAGTTACAACTACTCAATTGAACTCATACTAACTCTATTCTAGACAAGAGCTCAGATAATTGAGTTTCACTAAATATAACTCCACTAGATTGCCAGATCTTAGCAATCAAATCATGCAAAACTCTACTTCTTTCCCAGAAACTCGAATTGACTGACTTAACTAAGTGGTTTGGCCATGTCACTTCTGCTAACTTCCTGCCAACTCATCCTGCTGAAGTGGAAATTCGAATTTCTCCATTTGACTAAGGCATAAGTCACATGAAGCCTTTTCTTGCTAAAATTTAACACTCCCTCTTAGCAAGAAAATGGTTCTGCACAACCCTAATCTTGCTCCCATGGAGGAATTTACTATCACATAACTAACACTCCATCGCGTTGTTGTTATTTCTACTACAACAACTCTAACTAAGAAGCATCTAGGATATTGAATCAAATGTGTATCTGAGCTGCAACTATCTCCTGAGCCTCTCACTGCTACTAGCCTCTGCACTGTCACTCAATATTTGACTACATCAACTGACATGGATCGTTCTTCTACGTAATATTGTGGGCCCCTGTAGCAATGGTAATTATCCATGAGAAGACTATACACAACTCTTATTGCTCTCATATGGACCCTGCCCAAATCTTTACAACTCTAGGACTAAGGATCTACATCGCCCCACCTCACTCCTAGAGGTATAATTGTATGCATGGTGAAATCTACCTCTAGCTTGTATATAATTTTAACTCGAACACCAATCAGTTTTACTTGTCCATTAACAATATGCTTCAAATAAGATTTCCCCTTACTTAACACCACATCATATCCATGGTCTTCAAGTACAACTACAAAAACTAATTTTTTCTTCAGATGAGGCACATAAATTACATTCTTTAGGTGAAGATGGGACCCTAACTCCCTCTTAAAGGTGACAGTGCCAATCCCTTCAGTATTATACCTTCCATCATCTCCAAGTTCTATGTGTAATTGTAAGTCCTTCTCCTCTAGGTTATTGAAGAACTCATTATTTCTTGTCATATGATATGAAACACTAGAGTCTAGGTACCACTCACTCCCTCTTATTGTACTTTCCATGCAACCATTAGAGGAAATTTCAGCCTAAAAGTGGCCTCATAAGGAAAAATAATAAAATAATAGTTAAAATAATAAAATAAGAGAGATAAATTTTGGAGGGAAAAGAAGAAAACTATTTTTTTAATTGTATTTTTGGCTTATCTCCTTATAGGTTTACTCAAATTTCAAGTGTAGACACTCTTGGATGTAGAATTAAATTATGCATCCAACGAGTACCCATTATGCAGACTTTTGAGAAGATCCACATTGATAAAAAATTTAGATACATTAAAAAAACATGTTCAACACGTTTTTTTAATGTATTTGCATTTTTTTATCAATATGGATCTTCTCAAAAGTATGTATAATGGGTACTCGTTGGATGCGAAATTTAATTTTTCATCCAACAAGTGTCTACACTTGAAATATGAGTAAACCTATAAGGAGATAAGCCAAAAATATACTTAAAAAAAAAAATAGTTTGCTTCCTTTCCCTCTAAAATTTTTATATGTACCTCTTTTTAAATTTAAAGGATTTTTATTGGTTTACATATTATGACATGGAAATTACGTGAAAATTTCATGGGCACTTTTAGGCTAAAATTTCCTCTAATGCAATGTGGGTGAAATCCAAATCGAATTGTGATGTGAAAGCATCTCCTCCTATTGTTGATGCAAGCTCCTTACTTGATTTCTTATGTGAACACTTGGTTGCACAATATCCATACTCATGGAAGTGAAAGCATTTAATTTTACTGAGGTCTTTCTTCTTTCCATGGTTCTAGTTGGATTCTTCCTCACCTTAGGCCTTCTTTCCTTTAACATTCTTTCCATTGCCAAGTAGAGCACAATATTCTTCCTCATCAAATCTAGGTGAGACTCCATCTCTAGTATTTCTTCTAATCTCCTCTTGCACCAAGTCAGACCAAAGTCTCTCCCAATTTGGGAGCTTGTCTCTTCCATTGACTGAATCTTGATACTTGTGCCAGGACTTTGGAAGACCAAGAAGTTTTAAGCTCACAAGCTCATATGGTGGCGCAATCTCTCCTACTCCTCCAAGTTCATCTTTGACTTGAGTGAATCTGGATAGGTACTAAACAATAGTTTCATTTTTTTTGCATTCGAATGTTCCTGAGCTTATCTTTCAATGTCAATTTCTTGGAATCGTTGTTCCTTTAAAAGAGCTTTGTGAGGGTTTTCCACATTTCATAAGCATTCTTCTTGCCATGCAAACTCGAAATCATGTGATCTATGGGTCCCTCCAGTATAATCATCGTGGCTTTTGTTGTATCTTTCTTCCACTGAGCCAACTATTGTGCATCTTATGCTACTAATTTTGGAATATCAATTTGTGTGTACTCTAATACTCCATTTCCATCCAGCACAACTTCCATTTTGTCTTCACAAGCTATGAAATTTGAAGTTTCCTCCAATTCATAATAAAGCCTAAATCCATATAAAGAGATTGCTCCTGCACCACAAATCTATTATTTGAAATTTCTCTTAAAAGTGAACAGGAACCCATTTTCTATGTAGTTTTCAATAGATATGATACCATGTAGAAATAACTCAAAATTTACAGGTGCTAATGAAATCATATTTAAATCAATAGACATAAATTTCTTCTACTCATTCTGTGGAAAGGGAAAAATACAATAAAAACACGTGCAATCATTCAATCACAATGAACACAATATTTCTATTGGGTAACCCAACTAAGAAAAACCCTCCTCTATTTGTATTATATCATATGAGAATACATATCTATTACAATGACAACTTCAATCCTTGAAGCTCAACCTACACTGCAATATTGATCTCCTCATGAGTCTGCTCTGGCCAATACTTAACCAAAATAGGTCTCCAACTTCCTCCTATTTCCCTACGCAATTCCTACTCCTAAAGAATAGGAAGATCCTATTTCCTTATGCAATACCTGAGGAAATTAGCTCACCTACTACATGTGAACCCTGTACACTCACTAGTATACAATAATGATTACAATTATGCCTTTTTCCTCCACTCCACTAGGCAATTCGAATTGCATCCATGACTAGGGCTATTTTCAGTAGATAACACTAAGAAATTCGATTACAATAGGAAGCTCCTATTTCCTTGTGCAATTCTCGAGGAAATTAATTGTCATGCTACATGCAAACTTTATACACTCACTAGTATACAATAATGATTACAATTATGCCTTTTTCCTCCACTCCACTAGGTAATTCGAATTGCATGCATGACTAGGGCTATTTTTTACTAGGGATATTTTTAGTAAATTGACCAGTTAACAGAGAGATCGGGTAGTTATCAACAATTACAACTACTCAATTTCCCTCATACTAACTCTACTCTAGATTAGAGCTCAGATAACCGAATTTCACTAAATATAACTCCACTAGATTACTAGATCTTAGTCATCAACTCATGCACAACTCGACTTCTTACCCACAAACTCCAATTAATTGACTTAACTGAGTGATTTGGCTACGTCACTCCTGCTAACTTCTTCCCAACTCATCCTGCTGAAGTGGAAATTCAAATTTCTCCATTTGAATAAGGCATAATTCAAATGAAGCCTTTTCTTGCTACAATTTAACAAAGGGAACCTAATTCCTTTAGTAAATGTGGCAAGAACTCCTAGGTCTAACATGAAGAAATGCTCTTACATCAATTATGGAATTGAAAAAAATTGTAGATTAGAAAATCTTTGGATATACGATAAGAAAAAACTCATATTTGGACACTTGATATTACCCATGTTATTTTATATAGATGTGAGGATTGGGGATGTAGCATCTTATAAAGTGGTGACAAAGATAAAAGAGATCCAAAAGTAATTTATAACCTATAATCTCAAAATTAAAGGAAACAAACCCTATCCTATCCTCATCTAAACAAGCCTTTCCCCCATTGAGAGCTTGGCTATGACTAGGTATCTAATGTATAGTAAGAGGTTAAACAAAATGGAAGACAAGAGGTTTCCTAAAATTTCTTCAAACTCTAGCTAAAACTACCTTTGGCTCAAGTCGGGATGGTATAATGATGTTGAATCTTGGCTAGACCATTGGGGGGATAAAGGAAGAGATAATTTTACAGAATAAGGATAATATTAAAAATATTGTTAGCTTAAAGTTTAAGGAGAAATTATGGTGTGCTAAGGAGTTAGAAGGAAAATGAAACTAAAAATATTATAAGGAGGTGATTACCCAAATCTCAAAATCAAAAGTATATGTCTATATTGACTAATGTAAAGAAGAAAATAAACATTCTTGCAATAAGAAGAGATTCTCATGAGCTCCATAGTGAAATTGGGCATTTATCAATTCCTAAAACCCCTTGGGATGAAAAGGTATGTCACATTTGTGACACTAAGATGGTTGAAGATGAAAATCATTTTCTCTTAGATTGTCCATCATCTACTGAATTTGGATCTACATTTCAAAATACATGCCACACTACCAACCTTTTCACAACAAATCTATTCTCTTAATTATTTTCAAACATAGAAATACACTTTTTAAAGAATTCCAAGTAATAGCTTACTTTCTTAAGGCCCAATAAACTATTTTCAATCTTAATAAAAATCCATAATCATCATAATTATTAAAAAAATTTATATATATATATATATATATATATATATATATATTATTATTTATTTATTTGAATAAATAAATAAACTTACAATTGATTAAAATATTTTAATGATACATCTATAAAACAAAATATATAATTCACTCTATTCTCAACATTACATTTCAAGAAATTGAAAAAATTAAAAATAAACATAAATAAAATATTGTACAACCAATTTTAATATTTAAAATAGTAATTAAATTTTATGTTTTTATATCTATGTAGTTATATTTAAGTTAAGCTAATGAAGTGAGACTTTAATAAATTTAAATTCATTTTAAATTATTCATCAAATTTTATATTAATTATAAATTTTAAGTTAGTAATGAAAGTTTTATGTCTTTATATCTATATAGCTTATAAATTCTAAATTATTGCGCTGTCCTAGGTGGTTGCGACGATGCAATAATGCCCTCCCCACCCGGGTTCCATTCGCGCTTACATGTTGGATGTTGCGCATCATATGTTGACTATGCTGGGTTGCCGTCAGAGTGACACAACGATTGTAAGAATTTCGATTGTACAGATATGTACAGATATTGTATATAATGTAATATGTTGCTTCTTCAGCAGGGATTCCTCCCCCGAAGAAAAAAATAAATAAATAAATAAATAAAATATTTCTAAATTCTAAATTAAGCTTAATGAAGTGAGATGTTAATGAATTTAAATTCATTTTAAATTATTCATCAAATTTGATATTAATAATAATATCATTACTTATATTTTTATGCTTTAAATTCATTTTAAATTATTCATTAAATTTTATATTAATAATATATCATTGCTTACATTTTTTTAATAGTTTTTTTTTTAACTGAAACGGTTATATATTTTATTTATGTGGAGAAAATAAGAGGGGACTTTGCCATGGCAGCCCCGATTACAAAGTGAGCAGCCTTCTGCTTCAGATTTTGGAATACATTGATTTTATGGTATCTGGAGGAAGATGTTGCCATTTACTATCAGCTGTCCTTTCGGTAGAGAGCATCCTTTATTCGCCATTTGATCAGCTTCCCCGTTCAAGTTTCTGAGGATGTGGTAGAACTTATAGTTGTTGAAATCTTGCAACACTCTTTTTAATCTCCCCAGGATTTTGTTTAAAGTGGAATTACTAAAAGGCTCTTCTGTATTCAATTTCTTAATTAGTATCTCTGAATCTCCAAAAACTTGTAGCTCTTTAATACCCTGTTCTCTTACTATTTGGCAGGCTTTGAGGAGACCATAAATCTCAGCTTGGTTATTGGATTTATGTCCTAAACTCTAGCTAAAAAAGTCTTTTAGTATCCCATCTATGGTATAAATGATACCTCCTGCACCAGCAGTTCCGGGGTTTCCTTTGGAGGCCTCGTCGAAGAAGATAGTGGTTAACTTTTTGGATCTCCACTAGGTTGAGAAGACATCCTCTTGGTCTCTTCTGCGCCATTCCAGATTTGTTGATTGGGGTGTGGGAGGAGATTTTCAAAGAGCAGGCTCCAGGGAGCATAGCCAACTCCTTTCTTCAGATAGTAAAAGCGGATCCTCCTTATGATACTGCTGTTGTGTTGCTTCCAAAAGGAAGGATTTGGCTTTAGCTGCAACCTGGAAAGGGGAGAGTTGATGCCCATTGAAAATCTGATCGTTGCGAGCCAACCAAATCTGCCAGCAAACAAATTTTGGAATGGCTATCCAAACTTTGTTCCAGAAGGATTTTATGGGAATTCTTTGCGGATATTGGTTATTCCATTAAGCAAAAAGGTCATCAACAGAACACTGGGGAAATGACGGAATCTGTAATCCCTGTAAGATGAGGCTCTACGTTTCTTTAGCAAAATGGAATTCCAGAAATAAATGTTGGACTGTTTATTTGTTGTTTCTACATAGCGCACACCTGTGAGGCCCAATTATGTTCCTCTTCTCCAAATTGTCCCCTGTTAAGATTTTGTTGTGCATCAATGTCCAAAAGAAAAAATTAACTTTTGGGAGGGCGAGACTGTCCCAAACTCGCTTCCAAAAGGCTGGATTATGTTTGTTATTCCTTGATTCTTGAAGGGCCTTGTAGCCGGCTGTTGTGGTGTATATACCTACCTGTCCCCATGCCCAGTGATCTTTTATGTGTCGATTCTCTGGCTTCGACTCTTCCAGAAGCTCAATTAGATGGTTTCTCTGTGCGGATAGCCAGCCAGGTGCGTCGTGGAGGTTCCACTCGGCCCACTCTCCTCGGTGGTCCCATACTGAGATATCACATAGCCTATTAATGTCAGTGTCAATCATCCATACTCGGATATCTTTTATTTCATCACTTTGTTCCAGTGGTTCGCCTCCCATAATCTGATCCTTCCACAGATTAGTTCTCTTGCCATTACCTGGTATTTTGTAGAGCAATTTTTTGAAAAAGAAGCCGCTTTTGCAACAGAGAGCCCAAACATGCGTATTGTTGACAGGAGGCTCGGATTGTAGGTTGCTAAGAGACGAATTATGGACGTATTTAGACAACAGGATGACGTTGGTCGAATGCTTGGGGTCATTAACCAGTTTCCACAAGAGTTTGCCTCCGAGCGCAAGGTTAACTAGAGATGGGTCACGGATCTGTAGGCCTCCTTCTGTTGTTGGCCTTTTAATCAAATCCCAATTGACTAGATGCATCTTCCTTTCATTTCCTTTCCCACCTTGCCACAAGAAGTCTCTTAAGAGCTTGGAGATCTACTCCATGACATTTCTGGGAGCTAGTAAGAATGCACCCTGATAGACTGGTAACGCTAATAATAGAGATTTTATTAAAATGAGTTTGCCTCCTTTAGATAGCCAGAAGCCACCCAATGATGTTCTTTTTTATTTTATTTTGAAAATAATGTCTGACCAGAGTGACCTTCTGTTCGGACCATTTGTGATCGGTAGACCTAGATATTTGAATCGATCCCATTGGGTGTGGCCTCTGAACCCCAAGGCATTTGAAATTCCTGTTAGCTCTTGATTATCGATATTCCAGGTGTAAATTTCGTTTTTGTTTTTGTTGACCTGCGCTCCAGAGACCCTGCAATAACTCTTGAGAACTGTATCAAAACCTTTGGCGATTATGGAAGATGTGCCTCCAAGTATAAGAGAATCATCTGCGAAAAGAGCATGGTTCAAGGGAACTACGCCAGGGGAGGTTTCGAGGCCGGGGAGAGTGCGAGCAGATCTTTCAGATGAAAGTTTCCTACTAAAAGAATCAGCCATTAAAATGTACAGGAAGGGGGAAAGAGGGCATCCCTGCCTGATGCCTCTCTATGCTTGAAAGAACTTGGAAGGGCGTCCATTGACTAGAGGGGCAATCCAGGGATTTTCAATACAGGCTTTTATAAGATGGACAAAATGAGGTGAGAAGCCAAAGGCACTGAGAACTTTAAGGAGGAAGGGGCGATTTACTCTGTCAAACGCATTTGCCATATCTAACTTTATCACCATACCTTTCTTGTTTCTTTGTTTGCTGGAGTGGATTGTCTCCTGTACCTGAATAACATTATCAAGAATGTGCCTACCTTCCACAAATCCTCCCTGGGGGCTGGAGATCAATCTTTTTAATAGGGGCTTGATCCTATTTGCAAGAAGTTTAGCCAAAATATTATATGATGCATTGCATAACGATATAGGTCTGAATCTTGTAAAAGATTCTGGATTAGATTCTTTGGGAATTAAGGCTAAATAAGTGGAGTTGGTGCCTCCTCCAATATTTGCTTTTCTCATGAAGCCTTTAATCATTTTTTGGAGATCAGTTTTGATGATGTTCCAGCATACTTTATAGAAGTGTATTGTAAAGCAATCTGGACCGGGTGCTTTATCAGGTTCCATGGACCAGATGACTTTGATTATTTCTTCCTCAGTAAAGTCGCTGATGAGAACGGTGTTATCTTCGGGATTGATCAGTTGGGGAATATTGTGTAGGAAACCTATAATTTCCTCCTCGCAATCCTGTGGTTCCTCCGTATATAATTTCTTGAAATGGTTGTCTGCAGCATCTTTAACTTGGTTGAATCCCTGTCTGATTTCGCCTTTTGCTGTTTTTATTTCTGAGATATGATTCCTGGACAGTCGTGCTCTATACTGTCTGTGGAAGAAGGAGGTGTTCCGATCCCCTGCTTTTAGCCACAGACTTCTGGATTTGATTCTCTAGTATTCTTCTTCTTTTCTTAAGGCTTGATAGGTAGAGCATTGAGCCTTTGTTTCTTGCTCCAGCAGCTCTGTTGTAATCTCTTTGCGTTCCATATTTATCTTGCAGGTTCTCCAGCGTGTGGACTGCCTCCTTTCTTGTATTGTTTGGGTTGGGGACTGGTTTCCTTATCCAGTCCTTCAATGCATACTTTGTAGCCTTGAGCTTTTTCTCCCAAACAAAGCTTGAGGATCCAGAGATAGGTTTGGCCCACGCTTCTTTCACAATGTCGATGAAACCTTCTCTCTCGATCCATAGAGGATTAAATCGAAAAGGAAGGGGCCCAAAATTTTCTTCATCTTCTAGGAGGAATTGAATCGGTTTGTGATCCGAGGAGAGCTTGGGCAAGATTTTGGTTTTTATTATCCTTTTGTTCAACATAATCAAACTTTGAACCAAGAATCGATCCAGGCGGGCAGTATATGATCTAGCCTAGATCTATTGTTGGACCAAGTATATAGGCCTCGCACTGGGGCATAATTAAGTAAGTCCCATTGCTGTGTGAGCTCTTCGACAAAAGCTAGCATTGGATCTATGTTGCTTGATCCTCCCCTTTTCTCCTTTGTTTTTAGTACAATATTGAGGTCGCCTGCTATGATAATGTTATCTGGATTATGATGTTCAAGATAAGCTGAGAGGGATTTCCAGCAATCTCGTTTTTCAGAATATCTAACAGGAACATATAGATTAAACAAAGAGATGGTCAACTTACTTGTACAGTGTAACAACTCCGTGAAGATCCAGTGTTGGGTTTCATGGGACTTTTTTAGCTGAAATAGGTCTTCAGTCCAGAGAGTTGCCAGCCCTCCAGAGGATCCCCTTGAACTAACTGCTTTGCCTGCTCTTTTCTTCCATTTTGTTTTGTTGATATCAAGAAGAGCGCCCCCTTCTATCTTCATCTCTTGGAGCATGAGGATATTTGTGGGTTCTATTTTCAGAAGGTCCATGATTGCTTCGGCTTTGTATGCGTTCCCCAGCCCTCTGCAATTCCAAGAGACGAGTTTCATCATTTACTTAAGGAAAGGGGTATGGCCTCCCTTGGAAGGCCTTGGTCTTGTGTTTCTTCCCATGGTCATTTCTATGGTGGCCTGGCTTCCTTGGACTTTGAGTCGCTCGGCCTCCTCTTCCCTTAGCTCTTTGAGAGATTTCCTTCCTGCTTTTTTAGTAGGTCGCTCAAAGGTTTCATCTTCTGAAGGTCCTGAGCTTTCTTCTAGTTTTTTCCTTGTTACATCAACATATGAGGGGCTGGAGGGGCTTCGTTGCACAGTCTCAACCTGTGGTGCTTCTTCCCCCTCTTTGATGGGGGATGGATCTGCTACATGCTCTAGATTTTCCTGAGTCGAGGTAGATGGGATAACCTGAGTGTTTTCTACCTCTTTCTGAGTTGCTTCCTTATCTTGGTTAGGCTTGGAACCGCTTGGAGCTTCTGGCAAGCTGCCTTTGCCATTTCCTTTTTTTTGCCGAGCGGTTTTTTGAACTACAATCCACTGGTCCTCATTTGTTTTTGCTGCCTGTTCCTCGATCTTTTTCTTGCAGTTCTTTGCAAAGTGCCCATGTTCATGACAATATCTGCACTTGAATAGAAGTTGTTCGTAATCCAGTTCCTACACATGAGTCCGCCCGGCCACCGAGAACTTTATTACTTCGGGCAGACCCTCCTCAAGGTCCACTTCTACACAGATTCAGGCACATGAGTATTGATCTTTCCTTACTGCTTGATCTATATACTTTCCTAACGCAATGCCTATGACCTGCAAAGTTTTTTGGTTCCAGTAGTGTAGAGGCAGATGGGGAATTCGCACCCATACTGGAACAGCTGAGGACACGCCCTGAGAGGGGTCAAAATCTGGAGACCATTTATTTAGATACAACCCCTGCTGTCCCATAAAATAAGGGAGATTTCTAAAGATTAGGCTTCTGTCATCCGAGCTCTCAAAGACGAATACATAGAATCCTTTGCCTACGGAATAACTTTTGACCCCTTCTTTGATCAAGGGAGCCTAATTTCTTTGGGTCTAGTTCTCCACTATCTTGGGGGAAGGCCAGAGACCTGTAAACTAGCCTATCAAACCTTTCTCAGCTAGATTCAAGGCAGCTTTGCAAATATCTTCTTTAGGTAGGGCAACCGTTGGGATGGAATCAAGCTTCTTGACAAATTTCTACTGGCTAGCTGAGAGAGGCCATTTCGAGCTAGCAGCTACCAAGGCTTTGAACACTGCGATCTCCGGAGGAAGGGTATTGGGGGGGGGGGGCAGAGCCCCCGCTAGGCTCCATGAAGGTCTCTGCAAGGCTTTGTTGTGAGGTCAGTCGTAGGTCTGGAAGGCAGATACCTAAAGGAAACCGACTCAGAACGCCAAGCGCGCAGGAGAGGGCCTGAGAGTCGAGACTGGCTGGCGGCCGCAACCAGCTGCAGGGGCGGCTAGGTCTACATTTTTTTATAGTTAAAATATATTCTATGAGTACATTTTTTAATTTAATTAATATTATGTAAATAATTTTTTTGATTTAATATTTATAGTAGTAATTATTTTCTTTCTTTTCTATGTTAGTTATATATACATCTGGATTTTAGACATCTATAGTTCATTTTTTTTAGTTAAGTTTCAGAGTACCCATAGTAATAACCATTTTCTGTCAAAGTTTCAAATTCTAATGGGGATCCATCATTAGGACAATTTTAGGACAATTTTTCAATGATGCTAGTAGAAGAGCTAAATGAGAGGATAAATAATTATGAGATGATTTGTTTTAAGGATGAGATGAAGGTTGGCTAAAAATAAGAACTTAAGGTTTTTATTTAAAATAA